>JAZHYW010006259.1:0-27908 GCA_037355805.1 Ixodes ricinus
GGCGCCTCGTGGCGGGGCATGGAACTCTGTATATTTTTTCGCCTTTTCTGCTCTGCACCAGGTTGTTTTGGCCTCTACGGTGTTGGCGGCGCGCGGTCGCAGCCAATACCATCTGGTGTTGACTGCGCAAACTAAAAAAAGCGAACTAATTAACGAATTGGACTCCTTCGGTATCCATTACATAGAGAAAAACATTTTACAGCGTGAACGCTCTTGAAACCAGAAAGCGCGATCAGCTGGCACGCACCCACGGATAACAGAAGAACCCGACGAGGTAGGAGGACCGAGTTTTTGTGCCGCCTAGTGAGAACGCCTCTCACTAGGCGGCGCTAAAACTCGGCCCTCAGCCGGGAGCAGGCTCTTCCATAGAGAGCCCTCAGATTCAGTGGTCGTAAGTATAGAGTTGGTCGTGGTTTGGATCGCCTCAGGTTTGCGGCAATGTCGCGTCGGAGGGATCTGGGCTTCGTTACGGCCTCATCCAGGAAGGAAATCTCACCCTTGAATTCTTTTCGACCGCCTCGCGAGCGACGAGGAGGCCGTATTTTGGTCGCGATGTGTTAAGGCGGCACTCCGTCAATGATGTTCCTCGGTTAGAGCAACACAATATGTTGGAACTTTTTTTTTCTCTTCCTATTTTACCCCGATATAAGAAGCGGCTACTTTGGGAAACTCGTTTTTCAAACTGTTTACCGGAACGTTCCATTCGTGCTGTTAAAACGGTGGCGCTATGACATGCTGTTGCTGCGTCGAACACTTTCCACAACACAAACCTGTCTGGGTGTAAACTCGCGGTTTTTGTCTGCTTGGCAATATTTATGGTACACGAAGTCACCGGTGTTGAATTGTTAAGCTCCCAATCGTGTCTTTTTGATTCCGGGCACAATGTCTAACGAGGGAAACCTGGCCAAGGGAAGTATGGGTATTTAAGTGTCGCGAAAACCAGCAGTGCCGAACGTATCTTCCAGGGTATTGTGGGCTTCGATTAAATAAAGGCAGAATATGCGACGAAGCAACACGACCACCTTTTTGGTTGACGTTATTATTGTTCCCCATTTTACAGCGGAGCTGTTAAGAGCTAGTTTCCCCAGTTTCGTGTCCAGTACCAAACAAATGGCGACACAAAACTCTGAACAGCTACCACCATCTATGAGCGACAGCGGCAACCAGACAACCAATCTGGTTGCCGCCATCGCTCATAGATGGCGGCAACCTTTCCAGCCTTTCCGTCAAGGTGCGCGATGGTCCCGTGGTCGCCGTCGTGTACGTCCCCCCGCGACGCCCAAGAGAGACACTGAAGCATTCATGATGGACGTCTTCGGCTGGGTCATGCTCGGCGACGACACGTCTGCCGTAGTGACGGGCGATTTTAACGTTGACATTGCATGCCAGGAGGGAAGGTGGTTCACTTCGTTTATGCTCGAGCGCTTCGGGCTTGCGTGTGTGAACGAACCTGCGGTGCCCACGACCAGGCATCGGACGTGTATTGACCTCGTCTTCACGAAGAACGTGCCTGCCGTCAGCGTACACCCTATGGCGGTGTACCACAGCAATCACAAGGCCATGGTCAATGTGGTTACGAAATAAATAACAAACCCGGATCGTTATATATAAGTCTAATTCTTTAATCGTTCAAATAACCAATTACCCAAACACACTTTAATCCTTCCATTTATAAATACTTCATTCCCACCTTAGTACAGCTTCGCTGGTCTTCCTTCTTCACCAAAGTGGAAAGGCTGACATTTTTTTTTAATCTTTCCCATCAAAACGAAGTGCCGAAGTTACAAAGCGAGGATTCTGTTCACTCTGCATGGAGAAGGTGCATAAATACAGGTTGCCAATGTACTAACTGTCGCACGAAACCACGAGATCGTGGAGAAACTATTTCTTCATATGTACGGTTGCACGCACATCATTTGCTTGTGTCATGCTACGTCCAACACGCCTCGTCCGTGTAAGCATCTGGCTTTTGACGAGAATTGCAAACTGTCCAGTGAGCTAGTTGGGCCAAGTGCCACCTATTTCAAGCTGTCGGTGTATCCCGAAATACTGCTTGGACGTCGATCCATCTCAACTGAACCAAGTATCATTATGCCCTTGGCATCTACACCTCCTGCAATGCAAGCCTTGTGAGAAAATCTTTCCCGTTACAAATATTTTCAAAACGCTTTTCACCGCATTTGCGGCCACGACACACACTGTAAATTGCTTTCCGGTGTGCGGCGTGCCTTGTTCATCTCTCTCATCCTCTTTTCTGGTACATCGTTTGTAACAGATGATGCGTACAAAACATGAACCGATGCACACCGCCTCGACGATAGGTCGCAAGCTGGTTTTATCAAAATTTGGGAAACCGAAACCGCCCAAATCGACCTTATTCGTTATTAGCACAATCTCTCGGCGGCCGTGCAAACTATCGAGCGTCTGCGCAACATTTGGGGCTTCCTCACTATCTCCGCTCCGACTGCATGGCGCTCTCCGCGGCCAGTTCTTACGATGTTGTTTTCCTGAGATGTGGTGGAGGGCGTTAGGTACTCAGAAATTATTTATATTAGCGAGCCTGGTTCATAAAGTTGCTTTGGTTGCGTTGAGAATGACTGTAACGACACCAAGAACATAGCCACCGGGAAAACTGTTTGCCACACACAGCGTGAAAAGCAATCCAAGAAGTAGCCTTCGAAAGGAATCGGGAGCCTAGTCGTCCCAGTTTCTTCATTGTTGCTCTTATTTTTGGTTGTTGATGACTTAGGCCGTGTTCCCAAATTTACTGGATCTTACTCCAGGGTAAGGGTTTGGTACCTTGGCGTTCCAAAACTTACCCGCGTTCAGCGCTTTTCAATCTGTGTTGTCACGTGACACGACCCGCCGGAGTAACTCGGATTCATTTGGGTAAGATTTGGAACACAGCCTTAATGACACAAATGTGTGAAGCAGCTTTAACCAGCCATTAGTACTGTAATGGGGAACTTCATGTATCGAGGATTTGACAGAGACCGCAGTAAAGACCACTTTCGAAAGTTACGTGCCGATTGACACAAGAACTGACCCACTCACTATGGTGTAAGAACCGACACCCAGGAACGTGCAAACAGCGCGAGCAGGTAGCTTCGACTTGTCCTTCGGCTGCATGAGAGCTTGTGCAGCCGAGGTTCGATCAAACGCCACAAGCTCGCGCTCTAGTCCGCCATTGTCCGCAGTTTCCAACATAGGGCAGCCTTTCGAAAGCAGTCTATACCCCATCTCACAAACGTCTGCAGTAAAGGCGCTGGTGCGTGAGCCTACCTCAACAGAATGCTTCCGTTTCTACGAGAACTCCTGCATAGCGGGCACTTTCCAGAGACGCTCGCTCGTGCCCGAGCCTTTGTCTGCACTGCAGATGTTTCTGAGATAGATTACAGAAGCAGGCGGCGCGGGCCACTGCCATTTCGCCACTACTATTGTCCCGGTAAAACGCTATAATAATTCCAAGATTTGCCGTGAAACCATGAGATCCAAAAGAAAAAAATGCGATCCGTATATTTATTTTGGAAGGTTTCTTATTTCTCCGTTGATTGCGCGGCGAGACGCGGCAGTAGTGCGGCGTCACTTCCCACATCAGCACTCTGCCCGTCACCTCAGGTATGGGTCGCCATGTATGGGGAAAGAGGTTGGCGTAATGCCCGACTGATAGTGCACAAATCTGGTAATTTCGAGCTGTCTTTCAATGGGAAAGCTCCACGGAAAGAAGTCTTTGTCAACAGCTTCGTGTTGCTCCTGAACGCACTGGGCTTCCCGTGGGGCACTGGGATGTTTTCCTCATTTTCGGGTCGCACGCGTTTTCCCAGGAGGGTGGGGAATCCCAGGGGCGTGCTTCTTTCGACATAATCCCCGATCGACACAAGTTTGTTCTCCGACACAGAGAAATGCTAAATGGTATATAGGAAAAGAAAACCCCAATAAAGCACCCCTAAATATTATAAGAAAAATATATTCGAAAACACAGAACGCCACACATGAGGCCCTCTTCATATGCGGCAATTTTACCTTGCGTCTCGATGCCGCAACACCAACAACACGGGTTCTTGCCGCATTCTACACGCTACGACCAAATTGCTACAATATATTGATTTATTTATTTCAATGCCCTCAGGGCCAAGGGGTGTTAAAGAGGGGATGGTACAAAGTAGAGGTCCGCACAGGCCGATATTTAGGGCTCGGTTCAGCCCGGCCCGCTGTCTCTTGGGCCCGGGCCCGCCGGCGTCCCGCTACCCATTTCCGCGGGCTGACCCGTGCACGTGCAGACATCTAGGATAAGGTGTTTAAGAAATGCATAAACAAAAAAGTACAATTTAAAAAAAAAATAATTAATGCAGTGCAAGATTAGAAAGGTGTTCAGTTATGGCGGTCTTGAAGAATGAGACGTTTTGAATGGAGGTGATTGATTGGGGAAGGCGGTTTCCCCTTAGCTGGTCTTGGGTAGGAATAAATCCAGAAAGATGTTTGTGCTGCAATATGGAATGGCAACATTAAAATGATGAGCAATGCGGGATAAATGGTATGAAGTCTGTGAAAGAAGCTTCTGCTGCAAGAAAAAGTTATCCTCATCAAATTTTAATTTGATGCACAGCACACAGTACGCATGCACAGCACACATCACGGCAGTTTGACAGCTCGGCACTTTGACAGTTCGGCAGCAGTGCACGCCGAAAGCACCACGCTAAATTTACCTGCCTTTCCACCGCAGTTGATAACGAGCCCTGTGGTCAAGTTGCCTTCGCCACGCCCGCTGCCGCAGCACATCAGCGCAGCACTTACTACAACAGCACGTGATCAAGAGGAGCAGGAAGCTGGGAGCAGCGCCAAGGGGGACAAGACCTGCATACATAAGCCAGCGTTGGACGTGACGACATCACAGTTCGGCAGCAGTGCACGCTGAAAGTACCACGCTCAATCTTCTGCTTTTCCACAGTAGGCTGGCGATATTAGTCAGTTTCTTTAAATATCTTCGAGTGCACTGCTGCCGGCCTGAGTGTTCTTCTGTTTGCGAAAGATTGATTTCCAAACACGAGCAAAGATACCAAGGACCTCGCTAAGGCGATGGATGATCTCCGCCGTGAGATCCGAACAGAAATACAGGGTGTCAAAGAAAGCGTTAAATTTACAGGTGACACTTACTACAATGTAAAGGAAACTTAAACATTATGTGCAAGAACTGCGAAAGGAGGTACCGCAGTTAACAAACCGGAACCAGGAGCTTGACATCTTGAAAGCCAACCTACGATAAACAATAGAGGTGCTGGGAATATACCAGCGTTCCAACAATTTGGAGATCCAAAGTGTTTCCTCGGAGGGAGATGCGTAAGATATAGTTAAAAGATTTGCCGGCAGTCCTGGATGAACCCGTCACAGAGTCCGATATTCGACATCTGCCACCGTGTCCCAACGTTCAAAGAAGGCCAGCTCAACATTATTTTACAGTTCGTTTAGCATACAAATAGAAATAAAATGCTGGCAAATTCAATCAAAGCATAAACTAACGAAGCGGCTCTCGATTACAGTGACCCAAGTACACTGGTTTACGTGAATTAACACTTGACAGGTGGAAAAACGCTGCTCGGCGCCGCCATCGCACGAAAAAGTGTGTTGTGGGGTTGGCATGTCTGGGCGAAGGGCGTAAAAATTTGCGCGTAAGGACGACACCTTTGAGGTAATCAGAATGAACAATCAAAGCGACGTCGAGAAAAGTGCCACCTAGGGTTTTGTAAAATTATCGTTCTAGAAAGATTTTCTTTTTTCTCATGACGGAATGCCGTAGAATGCAAATGATGTGACTGCTTATCTTTCAATAAACTTTAGCACATGTTTTACCATTCGCAGTTTTCCAGGAATGCATCTCAACACTCGCAGTATTCGAAATAAACTAAGCTTGATTTATTCCTTCAACCATTATCTGTTAATTTTGACGTGATGGCATTTACTGCTGAATGGTGACTCACTAGGAAAACGTCTCCGCCTTATTCTGAAGTTACGCATACGAAAGTTTCTGCAGAGCAATAAAAATGCGTTACATCGCATTTCAATGTGTGTTCGCTGTTTTTTTTTTTTTTGCAGCAGAGCTATTAAGGCCAGGGTTCCCAGGACGTCGTGGCCGGTACCAAAATCTTGTCGAACAAGCCTCCACAAACCTCGGACAGCCACCGCCATCTATAAGCGATGGAGGCAAGCACAGCAACCAGTCTAGATGGCCGTCGCGCGTAGATGGCGGCAGCCTTCCAGCTATCATAAAAGAATGGATAGCTGGCGAGATGGTCGGAATTATCGTAGGACTCGCGCGCACAAAACGAGACGATAGATAACAACACATACGCGGGCTGGCGTGCGCGTCACGCGTGTTTCTTCGTCCTCTTCTGTTTTTGCGCGCTGTCTCCTACGCTCTATCAGTTTCGGTTTCGACCCGGATGGCAGTGAGCAGCGTGCCCTTTCGGGGAAAGAGGACTGCGGTAGAAAGAGCGGTGACGTACGCAGTAGCGCAATGGGTCCGCAACCGACATGAAGCCGCCGCTCGCCTCGACTTCCACTGCGTCCATCGCTTCAGACTCCTTGCGAAAGAAGAGCAGATCGCTCGCTCGGAGCCGCCGCCGAGAACAGAACCAGCGATGTAAACGGCGCCGGCGGGGCTACGGAGGCCAAGCGCAAGCGCGAGGCCCGGCGACGACAGCATTCCCGCCGGCTGAACAGTTCCCGGGTAACGACGACGAGGTTTCGGAGGGGCTCGTGGAGAACCCGCTTGGCGCCACGTGCGTCGTGTGCGACCCTCTCTGGTTCTCCGAGACTTATCCACGATCGGCGGCATGTCGGACGAGAATAAATAAATAAATAAATAAATATTTATTTTTAGTGCCCAAAAACAACCAACAGGTCTTTTCTTTGGTACACATAATAAATGAGGAATTAAAATAACAGAGACATGGCAGAAATACACAAACGTTACAAATTGGCAACAAGTACTTTCATTTTCATCGCGAACACCCGAGAGTCGCTAAATATATCCACTTCAGCATTGTTGATGCGGTTAAAAAGCAGTTGGCAGCGTGATAAAGGCGAGAGATCACAGACAGTATTAATGTAAAAAGTACAATGATTTCTAGTGGGTCGGGAGGGAACATGTAAATTAACATCACTTAAAAGCGAGCCACTATCTGATACACCGTTTACTAACTTATGAAAAAAGACTAAGTCACGTTCCGCTCTTCTATCGGACAAGTTTGTCATCGAAACTTTTTAAGAAGAAATTCATAATCAAAATAGAAGCGACGTTGAGAATATCGATCATACACAATGCGTATTAACCTCTTCTGTACATTTTCAATGTTCAATGCCTGAGTTTTATTTAACGCATTCCAAGCTACTGAAGCAAATTCAAGTCTAGACCTGACTAGGGCACAGAATAACCGAACCAAGGAAGCCGGGTTATTAAAGTGCTTCGTAATACGAGATATAACACCAAGCATTCTTGTTGCACTGCCAACGACAAATGACACGTGGGCAGTAAACGTTAGAACATTATCAAGGTATACGCCAAGGTCTTTTATAACAGAAAGACGTTTGATAGGCATCCCCTCTAAAACATAATCGCAGTCTATTATGGTGTGACGCCTTGAGAAAGATACGACTTTTGTTTTCAATGGATTCAGAGATAAGTTATTCGCTGTACACCATATAGCAATCTGTGAAACATCATGCTGTAGAGCGTTGCAGTCGATAGAAGAGTGAATATTCATAAAAAGCTTGATGTCATCGGCAAACAACAATATTTGAGCGTTATCAACATATGACGGCAAGTCGTTGATGAATATCAAAAACAACAACGGGCCAAGGATGGAGCCTTGAGGGACACCAGATGTGGAAAAGAAGTGGTCGGAATGACTGTTATCTACACGAACTGTGTTCCGTCGAGATGATAAATAACTACGGAACCAGTTACATAGCTCTGGGCAACAACCATATGACGATAATTTGTGTAACAGCAATTCATGGTTTACTTTATCGAAGGCTTTTGACATGTCAAAAAAGATACAATCAACTTGTCCTCTGTTTGTAACAACAGGGGCAGAGTAATTTAAAAAAGAGCAAAGATTTGTTTCAACCGAACGTCCCTTCAAAAAACCATGCTGACACTCTACAAACTTATGCCGAAAATAAAAAAGAATCCGGGAATACATAACCCGTTCAAAAAACTTTAGAAAACCCAGATAGCAAAGATATTGGGCGGTAGTTGCTTTTCACAGAGCTGTCACCTTTTTTTCAAAACTGGTACAACAACCGCTTTTTTCCAAAGGGAAGGAAAAACACCAGAAATAAGAGAGAGGTTGAAGATGTGCAACATAATAGGTATAAATAATTCGCTACATCCCTTAATAACAAAGGATGGAATAGAGTCAGCTCCTATAGGACAAGTGTCTGCTCTGCTCCATGGGGCGCCACGTTTGTTTTTGCTGACGCCATGACACAGTAGGGGCTGCGCTTTTGCGAGACTCCGTTTTTTAAGAACCTTGCAGATATGGTAATGCAAGAACGTCCTGAAATGCATAATCACGAAGCTCCAAGAAAAACTCCGATGCAACGAATCCCGTAAAAAGTAAAAATAATTTTATGCGTAGCCCCTTCTTCACGAGAGCCTGCGTTTGAGATTATTATTTCATTTTTATCGCTGGGGGCGAGGATTTCGCACACTGGTCTATAGATAGCTTCGGGAAACGGGCGCGTGCGCGTTGCTGCAGTGTATCGAGTCGGCGGACGTCTACAAAGAACCGGCGTGCAGAACGTGCCGAGATTCCTGCTCAAAGGCGCGCTGCCCCGGTTCGCGACCGTGAACGGCTACCCACCCGTACCGGAGCAGCTACCGAGGTTGAACGTGGTGGAGGAACGACTACTGGTGCCTCGACTCCCGTGCATGAGCCTTCGGCGGTTTACGTGGGATAACAAAGACAACCGAGGACAACACGGTTCTCACATGATCAATAACCCATTCACACCTTAATCCTTATATTTATAAATACTTAACTTCTACCATAGCACATCTTCGCTGGTTTTACTTCTTCACAAGAGTGGAAAGGCTGAAAGTTTTTTTGTCTACATCTTTGATTGTGCGGCTCTTACTTATGATGAAGCATGACAATAGTTGTCGGAATTCTGGAAAATTATTCTATAACTGGGTGATTTCAGAGAAGATCGACCAAAGAATGGCTGGTCGACATTTTTAAGTCCACTGATGTTTTTATATGCCATTGTCTAGTGTTTGGTACAAATTAATCCACACTTAGTTTTGACCAGAAAACAAATTTGGGGGCAGGAAAATTCGTAAGGCATGAAGAGGTGAACAGTTGCATCAACGCTCACTGACGGAGGGGGCACGTTTGAAATTGAAAAAACTAAAACGATAAAATTAGCAGAATTTTAATAGTTTTCGGAAACAAACTATGGGTACAGCTTGCTTGTAATATAAAGTAAAAATATTTATTTAAATTATATTTATTTTTCTAAAAATTGCAAAACATGCCAGCTCGAACGACAGAGGGCAAACTTTGGAGGCCTGTATTTCATGAAATAATTTAATCACAGTCATATACTTTTTAGATAGTATTCTACTCATAAACGGATAGTATTTTTAAAAAAATGTATAAGGTAATTAGGTGACACGATAGTTGTGATACATTTAGGCAAACATGGGGAAAAAATCAAACAACGAAAAATTCCGATGCGAATAATGAAAAACACCACCTTCGATTTTTTTTAAATTTGGGTACCCTGTCATACTCTATTTCGGCATTCATTTCTATTAAAAAATGTTGCATTATTTGATTGAGAAAGAAGACACAACTCCCCAAAGTAGTTTTTTTTTTCAAAGCCTACACTTAGCAGTGCCCTATGCTAGAAGTGACTGTAAGTTCCAGTTTCATAAAACTAACACGAATATTTTATATATTTCTATTCAGGTGAGGCCATTGATAACTATAGCAATCGCTCACGCAGTAAAAGTGAGTAGAAACTACTGCGTACAGAGAGCTATCATATTACGGACTAGTGATCCAAGAAAGGGATCCTGTAGCCATCGGCCACTGGGAACATTGATTGCTTTATTGTTCTACGACACAATATGCTCCTCTCCTTCCCCCTGTCTCCATCTCTCTCTCTTTTTTTATACATACTTGACTTATTTCTAGAATAAAAACATATTCAAGCATTCCCTTTTGCGTGATTGTGTTCTGTGGCTGTAGCAACAATAATTTTCTTGCGATGATCACGATTATGGCGCAGTATTTAACGGAAGTAGCAGACTAAAATCATTGCTAGTTCTGGCAAAACAGCCGATACAATCTTTTTCGTATTTGCCCGCTCGCTGTCAAGGATAAGGGGATTCGCTTCAACCAGCAAAATATGGCCGCCGATGCCTGTTTACTGAGCAGTCGTGCCTGTCGCCATCCCACTTGCTGGCGTTACGGGCGATAATATCTGACACAAAGGGGCACACCGACACACAGCAGAATCCCCAAATTCTCAAACCCCGCCTAAATTGCAAAAGAGCGTGAACACTGTCGGCATGTTAACCCAGGAAAGGTTAACTTGGCGACACTGTTTACGGTAAGAAAAAGCATAGCGTGTGGTATAACCCGGATCCTTACACAAGGTGCAAGGTGAGCCCTGAGAACGTGTCTGCTGCTCTAGAGTACTTCACTAAAGACGAGCTACAATGTTCGGACCAAGGTCCCAACCAGAAGGACGTGATCTCTGTCATGCTCGACGGGGAGAAAGCGATCGTGCCAATGCGCTTCCTGACACGCTCAATCCGAGAGGCATTTCGTGTATACGAAGTCAAGCATCCTGATTCCGGCGTTGGGCCTAAGAAATTTTATTCCTTGCGCCATAGATGGGTCAAATGTCTTCCACACCAGGAAGTGGGCGTTTGTGTGCGCTGCGCCAATATTACCTTTGTATTGCCGCTGTAGAGAACATTACAGGCTCAAGCTTCAACACTGGTAAAATGATCTCAGCATTTCTGTGCGACCCATTAACATGTCTGTACCTTTAAGGAGACTGTGATCACTGCCCAAAAGCCCAGTCTCTTCCACTCGAGGAACTTTATATCTCAGAGGATGAAGAGATTGTGCTTACAACATGGGAGTCCGGCGACCTTGTAAAAAAAAAAAACATTGGATCCTGGAACTTTCCTAAAAGTTGTTCACGTAATGGTTGAAAGTTGGATATTTCACAACCATATCCGACAACCGTAAGATCAAGTGATCTACGATGAAAGGAAGTGCACGCAACATGGGAGCATTGTCTTTCATTTTGACTTTGCTGAAAACTGGACCATCGTGCTTGCTGACAAAGCTCAAGCATACCACTGGGGGGAAAACGTTACGATATTTACATGTGTAGTGACGACAATAAAACCTACAAACAGCTTTGCTATCATCAGTGAGGACCTGTATGACGACGACGCTCACACGTGCTTGGCTCTAGAAAAAGTGGAAGAGTGGGTTGAAGGCAACGTTGCGGTATACTCGCACGTGACGTACGTAAGTGACGGGGCCGCCAGTCATTTTAAGAATCGCTACCAGCTTCACCAGTTTGCACAGAACGATTGCCCACAAGCTAATGTGGTTAGTTTCTGCATCTGGACATGGGAAAATGCATGCGACGGAGTTGGAGGACTCGTGAAGGTATATTCACACGAAGGACTTTGTCCGCGGACAAGTTCCTACGAAAGGCATGACGTCACCTCTTCTGGGGTATGAAATCGGCCATGTTTCTAGCGAAAAGCAGCAGGCAAAACCAAGGGACATGTCCAGGGACCTGAAGAACGTGTCCTCGGACTTGATGTGTCTTGCGTGTCACGTGGGCGAACGGCACAGAATATGTCCGCGGACCTGCCGGACCATGATTATAGGGGTTTTGAACGCTATCCAATTCTGCCTTTCTCGAGTCCGCTGTGGTCCACGGACAAGCACGGGAACCGATTGCGTGAAAGTGCTCGTGGTACACTTCGTTGCACGAGCGGTATACGAGGTATACGAGCTCGGACTCGCAGTTCTCCCCTTGGTTCATGGCAACCATGGAGTATTAATTCGCATGTCCTCGGACTGGCACAAGTCCGTGGACTTGTCCGTTGTGACGTCGAAGCCATGTGATACGCATATTTCTCACAGGTCCGCGGACACCGTTCCCGGAATTTGTCCGCCGTGTGGAATACACCTTGAAGAACCAGGCCACGTTGAACAAAATGAGAAAACGTTCAATAAACGCAATTCAGATGGCCAACGTGAATGGTGAGCGTTCCTATCCGGAGAAACTGGGTGCATCTTGTGTATCTGGACTAAAATAAAATTGTTCGATATCGTCAAAAAAAGAAGAGTAGTTGATGGTGCGCGCTTTTCCTGGCATTGTCTTGTGCGCGCGGCGGCTGTGGAAGTCATTAACAGAAGGGACCTGTGACATATATGTAGCGTGGACAGTCGGATCTGGTTAGAAGAAAGTTTATTAAATGGGTACATCGGAGGAAATCCTTAGCGTAAAGTGCCGACTTTGATTCCCCAACGACTGCTCATATTTAATGCAGACACATCTTATTTATCACAGTTTTCTTCGCGAAGCATTTAACCTTATGTTTTACTTGGTAATTGCTTATAATCTTTATCTGATCACCATACGAGAATCCCGAAACGTTATCTTCGCGCAGGATCAAATATCTCAGGTTTGCCACAATCCATTCGTACACCGAGAGTATCGAAGCTGCCACAGTCCGGCGCGGTGGCACCCTTCACCTGAAATAGTTCGTAGTAAAGTGGTAATTTGAGCTAGCTAGTTGGTACATCACTAATATTAAACAGCGCACAAAACGTCGGCGGAAGAGAAAAGGACAGTAGAACGAAAGAGCGCTGACTCCCAAATGGGTGAAAGTACCGTTTTTTAAGTTTTTTTTAAATTTTTCTATTCTTTTTTTAATTTTTATTTTTATTTTTTTTTCATTTTCTTTTCTATTTAAAAAAAAATTTATCTTCTTTTTCTTCTTTTTCTTTAATCTATCGATCTAGTTTGTACATATTTTCTTCGTTTTCTTTTCCTTGTACCTTGTCTTCACGGGGGTTCAATTTTCGTGGCTTCTTTTTCTTCCTTTTCTCTTGTGTCTAATTAAATCAGTTGGGAGTCAGCGCTCTTTCGTTCTACTGTCCTTTCTCTTCCGCCGACGTTTTGTGCGCTGTTTAATATTAGAAATAGTTTGTCCCCGGAAATACATAGCCAACCCAAAACAATTTTAGAATTCTATATTTACTTTTGTGGGTGGAGGTAAAGTTATTTATTTTATTCTAAATATAAAATATACCGGAAAGAAAAATTTCACACTGCATCTCTTTTCTCGAATTTCTATAGTCGGTTATGAGCAGAGTGTCGAACCGAAATTTTTATCGGTTCGGTTCCGGTTCGGGTTCACGGATTTCGGTTCAGCTCCGGTTCAGTTCCGGGGAGCGAAAAATAACGGTTCGAACCGGTTTGAACCGGTTCGAACCGGTTTGAACCGCTAAACTGATAATACATTTTCCGCGTTCCTTTGGCAATAGGCACTTTTTCAAGAGTGAAACGAGTAACTATATATCATTTTATCATTTGTTGAATCCACTTTCGTTT
Source organism: Ixodes ricinus (assembly GCA_037355805.1). NCBI lineage: Eukaryota > Metazoa > Arthropoda > Arachnida > Ixodida > Ixodidae > Ixodes > Ixodes ricinus. The sequence continues at coordinate 13,666 of JAZHYW010006259.1, forward strand.
TTTCGGGTACCAAAAATGAATTCAGTTGTTTAATTTCGATGAAACAGTAAATGAAAAGCTAGATTAAGATATATGACTTAACATCTATTTCTTTTTACCTCAGTCGCACATATTTTACCTGAATCTAAAGGTTATCAGTCCGGTGGGTCGTCTAAAATGCGCGTGATTAGTAAACCTTTGAGTCGCAATATTAAAAGTCGAGTCCTACTGTGCTCTTGTACTTAGAAATTAGTGCATACAATCATGAAATGCGCACGTTCTCGCCATATATATTCTGAAATCTAGATTATAAAATACGTTTTACAATATATATGATGACGATGCAACCGAGCTTAAAGACATAATATTTTCAAAATATCAGGAGAGTTTTAGGACAAACCCTTTCAGTCTACCTTTTATAGAAACTCTGAGCGGCAAGCACAACGCTTGCTTTCCTGACCAATGTTGTTTACTCTCAGCGCCGTGATGCAGGCGAATTCATGCAGAAAAGAGTGACCTTCGTATTCAGTTCGGATATTACCTAAAATAGAGCGCATTGAAGTGCACCTTTTGGACATAGCTTGGCGTTTGATGTTTGTTTTTGACAAGATGCCGGTCAATTCATTTTGAAAATAAGCATCACCCTTGCTAATTGGTGATTTGTTGTTAAATACAACAAAGTGGTATTTCATAGTCTACTCGACATTAAAGCTACTTAATTGGTCACTTTCTGACGGGCTGCGTGCGCAATCGTCATAGTTCTGCCACGCGCCACTGTGTATGTACTTTGTTTTCATCCAGCCCACAGACACATAAAATTGTTGTTCATCAAATAAAAGAAGCAACAGACCTCTATATGTTTGAGAAGTTAAAAATGCGTCAGGAACACAACTTATATGAAACAGCTTCAAAATGAAAAAAAAGCATAAGTTTCTTTCAAATCACTTATACACGTGCCTCTCGAGGATAAAAACGCCGGCAAAGATTTGCAGAGCATATTTCAGATAATTTGTGGGTGCTTTAACTTATGATGTATATCTTTATGGTGATAGGCCCTTTATTTATGCTGTCAAGTCTTCAGGCAGTAAGAAAGTATTTGTTATTGTCATGAAGTTCACATAACCGCTTCAAACGGACACGGGAGGACGATACTCGAAAATACGCCATCTGTTGAGTCTGCGGAACGTGCTTATTTGTTCGCTGTTTGGCAGTGTAAAACACCAGGTGGCGGGGTATGCCAAAAAGAACTGTGTGCTCACGTTATAGATCTGAAGGCGAATGCACGAAATGTGCAGAGAGAGAAATAATAAATTATATTCTTCTAAATAATGCAATACACGACGCTTTGCTGCAAAAAGAACTATATAGGAATGCATGTTTTACACATAAACATGTTTGACGGAACTCCGTCTGGTTGGGTCAAAAAGTTGAGAAATACAGACCTTCACAAACCATGTCCTAAACATTTAGTGACCCGACGTCTCAATAGGTCGGGCTCGATAGGTCGACAGCCACTTAACCGTCGGCGTGTGTCAACGGACTAGGGCACTTGAAGAAGAAAAAGTGAGTGAAACAAACGACACACCGTAGATAGAAAAGAAGCTGCTGCTCTCCACGTGCAAATATTCGCCCTTGATAAAAAAAACAAAAATCGGTTTTGAAACGTTGGACTCTTTACTGTTCAGGACTTAATTGGTTATGGTGCGTATTTCTCTAGTAGAGATGCGTGTAATTATGTTCCTCATTACAGATAAATATTGCAAAGAACAGACAATATATTTCTAATTTAAATCACATTACGACATCGGATTGCACGAGCTCGAAACTTCGCAGAATACTGTCTTGGGAGGCTAAAGTGATATTTGGATTTACGGGCACTTGTTTTGTGGCCTGATTTTACAACTCCGTGTTTTATCAGTCATGCGCGCTCTAACATTTTATGAGGCTGCAGCATATCATCGCGACACTGCTATATATACTGCACAACTTTATAATTTGGACATCCCTTTTGCTATACTTTGTTTCAGCTTAAAGGGGCCTTGCAAAGGGACGAAGAAAACTAAATGCTGCTTCGAACGGCGCGCCTTTCAGTGTCAAACATGAGCGTTCAGTGACGTCATTGGTCTAGAACGTCGGATAATGATGACACAGAATTCTGGAGGTAGAACTGGCTAAATAGGCGCAAAGTACCCCTTCTGATCCTTTCAAGCACGTAACTCTCACTCTTATATTTGCTTGGAACACCCGTAAGTTGGTGGGGCGCTCACATCTTCATAACGGGATGTTAATTTCCAACACTTAGGAAGATCGCGCATGGTTGTTTCACGCTCTTGTCATTTAGGTTCTCTATTGGCTCAAACCAATAACGCCATCAACAAAAGAAAATGCGCTCAAAATTCTGAACCTCTTTCAGCTATGATGTTCAAAATACGCAAGATTTCTTGTTTATTTTATGTTTAATGTGTTGCTAGTGTCCCAGCCAATAATTCGAGCGAAAGAAATGCAAATTAAAAAAGATAATGGCCAGAAACGCTTTGCATGGTTCCTTCAAGTCCAGATGCAGCCTATGCTACAAACAAACACTAAGATTTTGGCTAGGTACAAAGATAAAGTGTCGCGAGAATTACACGAGCCAGTATGAAATTAGGACCAGGGAGAAGAAATGTATAAGTGACACGTCCCTATCTTTATCTACAAATGAGTTTGAATTTTTGAAACGCGGGATGTGCAGATAGAGTAAACAGGGTTTCTGTGGCTATATAACGTGTGAAGTTTCAATAAACTTCAGTTGAGAGTGCACCTTGTCCTGTTTCCCTTCATCTGTGTCCCTGTATTTTTTCGGCGCTTTTCGTTTGCAATGAACCAACTAGCCCAAATCTTCACTTTACTATGCTACAAGCACAAGCCTTTGGTCCCGACCACTTGCACTGCAGGAGCGCGCGTGCTTGGACGCTGAAAGCCCGGAGCTCGCTTTTTTAGTTTCTGATACGCTCACACTTAAAGTGAAACGGAGTATTGTGTTGAGAACATCACATTTCAACAGAAAACTGAACTGTTTAACATGGTTTGCACGTGACATCATCGCACTATATGCGAGGGGTCAGAGATTCCTTTTTGCTGAGAAAATCAAATCCCGAGGTGAAAAATGCACACTGCAGAAGGTTCGCGCTCAGTGCAACCCATGTATTCAGAAACAAAAATTATTCTAGCTTGGTGCAGCGTCGTGAGGGACGGCGCGAGCGTCTGGCACCACGAAAACGCGCTTTCTGGCAGGAGTGATTTCGCAAACGAAGTAGTTTTGCAGGATCACGCTGTCTGCTCTGTGCTGAAGATGCGGAGCAGAGGAACCTTTACAACACAGTAGGTTTTTAACCCCCCCCCCCTTTTTTTTTTTGCATTTGACGATGTTCCTTTAGAGAATACTTTTTATTTCTGAGCGACTCCCTCCTTTGTTTGGGGGTGCCAATTCGACAATTATATTTGTGTCATTTGTTAGCAGTAATGCTCCATTTCTTTTATTTTGCATCCAAAAACTGAGAAGTTTAAACAAAACTGCGAGAATTTGAGCGGCTGCCGACTTTCGGCTGTCTTTCAAAGGCCACTAGAATCTTTTTTTTCAGGTATCCACTGCCGTACACACTTGTAGTTCTATTTATCGTCAGATTAATAAGCTATATTCAGTCTTTCCAATTCTTCTATTCTTGGGGACCACTTTCTCAGACAGTTCAGCAACAACGAAAACATGTATAAGTGCCTCAGTGATGTGTACATGTAAAATAGTTCATGCAACGATTTTTTTCACTTTCAGTGAATACCGCTAAGAGGTAATCCCTGACGTTGATAGCTTGCAAAAACACCCATTAGTTTTCCTCTCTGCTCAATGGCAGACGCAGAAAAAATAAAGGAAAGAAACAGCTTTCCCCTCCTCAACTCGCTATTAGAACAGGCGGCAATGTGATCTGACGCTAATTGTATACCGCCAGTGTTCATCATAGTCATGCGCTAGGGTTGGCAAAGAATAAAGCATGGGTTGAGATTTAGGCTTTATTAGAGTTCGGCTATTCTCATCTTTGATTGAAACGAGCCAACACGAATGTTTGGCGATGCTGATTGTCAAGAACCCGAGCACTCGGCTCAGGCTCATGACAACCGAGTACGTCACGGTGTCGCTTGACTCGCGGTGAAAAGTCTTGATGGCTAATGCCCCTGAATAAAAAAGGTAGCGACATCTCCCTCCTCCCTTGATGCGCACACCTTTTATCTTTATGTTTTGCTTTTTTTACACCCTCGCGTCGACGGTAGCGCCGCCTGGTTTGGCCCAAGATAGCACACGGCCTTCCTATACTTGAGTCAGAGCGCAGTCAAAGGCTGAAAGACACGCAGATACACACACACAGGCTAAAAGCGCACTGTCACTGTCTACCAGCCTCGAAAGATGAGCTCAAAGAAAGACGATGAAAGCCGTGACGTTGCACAGTCGGCATTATTTGATTGGCGACATGAGCTCATAGTATGCACTGCACTCCGACAGCATAGGCATTCCTTCTCCCTCCTCCTCTGACGCGCACACCTTTTATCTTTATGTTTCGCTTTTTTACACCCTCGCGTCGACGGTAGCGCCGTCTGGTTTGGCCCAAGATAGCGCACAGGCGTCATTCTTCAAAGGATGTCGCTACTTTTCTGTATAAATGGGCTTTAGTGATGGCATGTGACGTCACGGTGTCAACAACGCTAATACATCTATATTCCGTTGCAACTCAAGAAGGTAGGGCCAGGGAAAAGAAGGCCGGGGAGGAAGAAGCAGACGAAACGTTGGAGAAGAGAGGGGAAAATTGACGTTCTGAATTTAACTCGACTTGGACGCGGTGAGTAATGCGACTACGCCACGGGGCCACGTGACGTGACATTATTTTGACAGCATGTCTTGAAACCATGACGTCACGTGACCACGTGACACACGATTAATCGTAGTGCCAATACAAAAGTGCCATGAAAACCCACAATTTCTTATACATTGCAATTCGGTTTATGACAATTTGATCACTACATAGAAATGCAGCTGCCAATTTTTACTTCTCCAACACCCATTTTGTAATAAAAAAAATTACCGTGAACCGTTTTGAACCGGTTACCGTTATATTTTTTTCCGGTTCAGTTCCGGTTCAGTTCCAAGATGGCGGCGAAGATTTCGGTTCGGTTCAGTTCCGGTTCGGCTAAAAATAACGGTTTTGTTCCGGTTTTCGGTTCGGTTCGGTTCCGGTTCGACACTCTGGTTACAAGTCAAGAAGGTAGGAGAAGCTCCTCCCACAAGCGTGATGCGCCGGTTTCAAATCTCTCCGCAGTCGAAAGAAGAGTTCACTGGAAACGCTCCTTGTTCCGCTCCAATGGATGGATAATGGCCACAGAGTGGTGGCAACTTGTTTCGACCCCACGCTTTAAAAAAGCGACCTTTGCATTCATCGGGGGGAACCGAGCCCCTGAAAGCAGTCCTTGTATTCATCGGAGGGGGGGACCTAATCGCAAAAAAGTCCTCTTTGTTTCGATCGGAGGGGAATACCCTAATCTCCCTCTCGTGGCTTCCATAATGCTAAGTCAGAGTCGAAAGATAAAGCAAATATGTAGAAAAAGGCAAGACACCTCCTCGCGTGTTGGCCGCGACGTCACGGAAACGATGGGACGCTATTGGATGGGGAGGTGGCGGAGGGATATATGATTGTCTTTGAGGGGCATTTGCCGCTACCTTCTTGACTTGTAACCTACTATAGTCTAATACGATATCTCTTTCTACGCTGTATATAAAATGCTGTATATAGTTTCTCCTCACTTTTACTGTGTGACCGATTGCTCTAGTTGTCGATGACCTCATCTGAATAAAAATGTATGAAAGATGTGTTTTAGTTTCATGAAACTGGAACTCAGAGTCATTTCTTGTATAGGGCACTGCTAAGTGTAGGCTTTGCAAAAGAGCCCTACTTTGGCGAGTTATATCTTCTTTCTCAATAAAATAATGCAACATGTCTTTAATAGAAATGAATGTCAAAATAGCGTATAATAGGGTACCCAAATTTAAGAAAAATCGAAGGTGGTGTGTTTTCTTTATTCGCATCGGAAGTTTTCGTTGTTTGATTTTTCCCCATGTTTGCCTAAATATATCACAATTATCGTATCACTAAGATACCTAATATATATTTTAAATAATAGCCATATATAAGTAGAATACTATCTGAAAAGTATATGATTATGATTAAATTATTTCATGAGATACGGGCTTCCAAATTTTGCCAATTGTCGTTCGAGCTGGCGTGTTTGGAAATTTTTAGAAAACTAAATATAATTTAAATAAATATTATTACTATATATTACAAGCAACCTGTCCCCATAGTTTGTTTCTAAAAAGTATTAAAATTCTCCTAATTTTATCGTTTTAGTTATTCAATTTCAAACGTGCCCCCTCCGTCAGTGCGCATTAATGCAACTGTCCACCTCTTCATGCCTTACGAATTTTCCTGTCCCCAAATTTTTTTTTCTGGTTAAGACTAAGTTCGGATTCGTTTATACCAGACACTAGACAATGGCATATAAAAACATCAGTTGATTTAACAATGTCGACCAGCCACCCTTTGGTCGATCTTATCTGAAATCACCCAACTAAGAAAATGGCACGTAAACGCAAAAACAAATGAAAAAAACAGGCGCACTTGATAAAAAATAAAAGTCGTTTACAGCTCCCTGTAATGCCGAATTAGAGTGCAGCTCTGAATAGGAAGAGGGAGAGTACAGAGGCGAAGATATGCCCTTCCTCCTCATCCGTACCCTCTCCTCCTTTCTCCTCCTCTCTTGAGTTTTTCGATTTTGCGATATACCGTGCTGAACAATCTGAGAAAGATAAATATTGCCGCGTGTTTAGCTAGTAGCTACTGCTAGCCGCAGTGGGCACCGCGCCCGACTGTCACGCGGCGGTCCCGGGTTCGCATCCTGGGACCGGCATATGTTTTTATTTATTCCTAAGACAATGCTTCAAGAAAATATGAGAAGTCGTGGTTAGTTATAGAAGAGTCTAGTACGTAATGTTCGAGTACAGAATGATCCAGAAACTAGTGCTATAAAAGGAGCCCCGCGTGGCCTTATGCAGTCAATTGTTGCCAGACTTGTGCTCGTTACTTGAAAAATGTAATAAATTACAATTACAAATTATCGAGCTTCAAATGTAATGGATTACCGTTACAAATTACTTTCGCTGAAAAGCTAACGGATTACTTTACTCGTTACGTTTTCAAATTACTTTTACGTTACTTTTTTTCCGTACACTTATCCAAAAAAACAAAAATAATTTTATAATTTTTTAAAAATGTTTTGCAATACTATTTTTCATTTCGCATACGGCCGCATTATGATAGTCCTTGTAAAAATAAAACATATTATTTATGAGAAAATTAATAGGTGCACTTCGCTCACCTGTAAGCTGACAAGGCACCGAAAGCTGCAACCACACCCGCCATCCCGGAAATGATCCCTGGAATGGTGCAGACAAAGCTAGCGGTGTGCATGCTCAGTAGCAACGTCTACCTCCGATAGGAGATTCGGAGCAAAAGAAGCGATCTACGAAAGCTCCTTTTGACTCAGGTTTTTCGCCTGTTATTCACAAGAAAACAAAAAAAAAAACTTCGTTTTAATGTTACAATGTATACCCAACGCAGAATGGAGGTGTCGTGCTCCCAGCCTACCTTGATGTGTTTCCGCAGATTAGAGTTTGTTGCTCTTGGTGATGACAATGTGCGATTTTTTTGGAAAGCAAAGTATGCACTGAAACTATAGGTTTCCGTTCTCCGTAATGCCCTGAATTTTAAAGATATCATTAGAGATGTCTATAGAGACGACGGACACTTCATGACCGAAAACTTGACGAGTCAGAGAAAAGGTGGTGGTTACGGGTTATCGATCGTTAGTCGGTTCTCACTCTCATACCAATATTCATGGAGGCCAGGGTAAGGGAGGGCATAGAGAGCGAGAGAAGCGGTGGCCATCGCTCTCACAAAACAATAGAGGATTACACCACTTACGCGTTCTTTCCTCTCTCTCTATCAGTACTCCTTAGTTGGCCTACCCCCCCCCCCCTTTATGTTGACAGTTGACTGTAAAGTGAGGAGTCGACTCAACCACGATGCCCCGGACAAGTAAACCAAAAGAAGTATCGTCCTTAACCTCGAAGACGATGCTATCAGCCTCGCGCCGGGCGTTTTTCAGCCGTGCCTCAAGAGCGTGCTAGAATAAAGCAGCGCACATCAAAGACAAAGAGAATTCGACCCCCTCGCGCGAGGCTTCTTCGTCTGTTACGCGAGTTGTGAACCTGCCAATGGAAGGGGAACGGACCTGCGTTTGATGTCTGTGCAGGTGGCGGGAGACGTCAAAGAAGTTGGAAAGGGTGAAACGATGTAAAGGACAAAAACAAGTAAACACGAAGAGCTTTCTCCTGCCTGGCAGAACAAGAAAAAAAAACGATGGAAGGCGACGGAGAGCCTACTCGGCGTTGTCTTACTTGATCTTTGTCTTTCCATTATTTGTACACGCCTTGCCCGTTTCTCTAGTGGTTCTAGCGACCGGTCATAACAAAAATCGCGTTTTCATTTCGGCTACGCTCCCCTTCCTGATGTTTTCTTTTTGTTGAACTTACTCTCTTTATGCTGCTGCATGTTCTGCTCTTATTGCTACAGTTAATCCATTATGCTCATATCTTTTTTAAGTAACGAGTAGTTATAGTAATATGCTACCAATATTTTGTAAGACATTACATTACAAATTACTTTCGAAAAAAAGGAAAGTGGCATTACAAAATTACGTGAAAAAGTAACCGATTACTTCCCAAGTCTGGTTGTCGCTTACGCTCGACCCTGTTGTATCGCCGACGCTCGACACCTCAGACGTGCTGTTATTTCCCTTTATTTTGGGCCTAAGTTCGCCTCATGAAACGTTTATTTTGTTCAGTTTTACTTCGCCTCGTCACCTATTCTTCGTGACAATATATAAATATATTCTGGTATTCTCTCTCACCGCTTGCCCGGAGAAAGGAAATGTTTTTCACACATCTGGAAGCTCCACTCTGTCAAAGTTCTGCCGGTGCCAGGAAACGGGACAAGCAGGATCAAGGTGGGAGAACTAGGCAGCGTTAAAGTCAACACTGTGACGAAGCACGCGATACTCTCGATGCCATCCTACTTGCTGTCGGCTCTGGCGAAGACTGCTTGGCGTTTTTGATTTCCTCACCATTAGTCTTGAGCGTGCTTCCCCGAGATGGCACAGCAGAACAGCGAGTGCACGTCCCCGGGGCCAATGCTATGCTTTCCTGCATGACTGGTATGAAGTTGCTGTTTGTCTTGCACGAAATATTTAGTGAGTGCCGTAGGCGAGAGATACAGAGCTACCACGAGCAAGCCGTTGTCGACCTTGGCGGATCACAATTTACCAACTTCGTCTGATGTGCAACAGAGATCGATGGCTACAGCACAGACTCGTACCCATGAAGATGGCCACTTGCATAACGAGTACACCACGTTTTCATACGTACCTCTCTGTGATTTAGGAATGCTGATATCACTTGCCCGCACAACGGGTAGCTAGCATCTCCCCTCCTCCTCCTCATTTCCTCTTCCTCCTCCTCCTCCTCCTCCCTCAACCTCCATCCTCCTCCTCCTTCGTTTCCCACGATGCAATGCGCGGCTCACCAGTGAGACCTGCGCGTTGCGTTATGGGCCGTTTCCCATAATGCAACGCGCGGGTCTCACTCGTGACCCGCGCGCTGCATAGTGGGACATTCCCCACAATGCAACGCGCGCGGGTCTGACTCGTTCACCAGTCAGACCCGCCCGCTGCATTATGGGAAACGTCCCACAATGCAACGCGCGGGTTTCACTCGTGACCCGCCCGTTGCATTGCTGTCATATAAAAAAAACAGGAATATCAGAACCCCTTGGGTCACCACTGAGTTAGTAAAACAAATAAAGAAAAAGAACAATATGTATCATGCTTTTCTGCGTTCGCACCAACCCAGCTTGCTCAATGCGTTCATAAAAAAAGAATAAAATAAACCCGGATTTAAAATATCTAAGCGCCAATATTACCAAAACAACTTTATGCCAGTCTACACTGGCCAGAGAAAGCCATGGGAAATCATAGCAAACTCTAAGAACATGGATAGCTCAGTGAAATAATTGTTTATCAACGGTTCTGATGTGATGGGAGGTGAAATGGTAAACAGAATGAAAAAGCATATTATAAACGTAAGCATATCTATGGTATCAAAAGACTATGCAGATTACGATGAAAAGACAACACCACAAATCATCGATTCTACAATGCTGTTTCCACAACAGCGTATCAAGTTCAAACACACATTGATAAAATAAAAAAGACGTTTCGGAGGGGATGAGAAGCTCAAAGCCATCCCTATTAAGATGGCAGCAGGACGTATTAGCCCCACATTATCACATACAGCAAATGACACGCTAGAAAGCGGTATTTTCCAAACAAGTTAAAGTTCGCTAAAGTTACTGCAATGCATAAGGGTGGTTGCCAAAAAAGTCTGGAAAATTATAGGTTCATTTCAGTCCTGGCAATGATTCCTAAATTATTTGAAGCTATAATAACACTAAAAAACGTCGGGAAAGCTTTTTTTACCAAGCACCAAGTGATATCTGCGCAATTAGGCGTATCAAGGAAAATCGACAGATCAAGCTCTGCTGGACATTAACGAGAAACTAGTCACAAATATTCCTAATAAGTTAACTACCCTTGGCCTACTTTTAGACCTTAAAAAACCTTCGACACTGTTCTGCATAATATTTTATTCAGAAAATGAGAACGTTATGGTATCCGCAGTGTAGCACTCGCTTTATTAAAAAGCTATAGCCAATAGTCTGCAATATGTAAAAATTAATAAACATAATTCAAATAAGCTAGAAGCGCGTTATGGAGTCTTACGGGGTTATATACAGGTCTTATTACTTTTACTAATTTATATTTAGAATATCGCGAGCAATACCTGTTCCCCAGATCTAATTAATGATGTGTGCGGGTGATACTATTATCTTTATTAGTGGAAAAACACCTGAAAGTCTTGAAGGAACCGCGAACACTTGTAAAACTCTCCTCCAATCCACACACTACAAAATCATTTAATAGTTCCGCAATCTCTTCTCACATATTCAATTTCTGACCCTTTGCATGTTTATAATCCTATATTGAGCTGCATCTTTTCCTTCTTCAGAAAGGCTTCCCCCATCCTTCGTATTTGCATTTGGAACCTCAGCTCCCGGAGAGCTTCGCCGGTTCCTAAAAAAACATTTGCTACACAGTCCATCCTCCGCCCCACCCGCATCCCCGTCAGCTCGCCATAGTGGATGCCAGCTCAGTTGAACGGGGGGATCGGACTTTCCTGGTATACCTCCCTGTTCACATTCAGGACCTCACATCCGTTCTTAGAGCTCATTCTCTTTGAGGTTTTGTTAGCCTCCTGGACTGTCCTCTTTGTACCTACTCTCCTCGGCCCCTGAACTCCGGGACAGTGCACATTACAATGTGCACATATCACAGAGGTTATGTCCCTCAACTGCTTCACGCCCTCCTCGCCCCAGCGTTCGATCCTGCTGTTTCGCCGCTATCGACGCTAACACTCTTCTATTTTGTTTTGAGCGCAAGTTCGCCCCATTAAACGTTTAGTTTTCTTTAGTTTTCGTCGCCTCATCGAACTGTCATTGGTTACAATATATCATTCAATTTTTCGAGAACAATTACACCACTAAAAATTTGCGCCTTAAAATCAAGACCGCCTTTAACGAGAAGTCATTAAAAAGACGCCTTGCTCCTGTACTATATATAACTAATTGTGTATCCTAATAAATTTCATGCCTAATAAAATTTGTTTCCTAGCCCATTTTTGCTGACAGCAGATAAATCACGAGCATGCCAATAAAAGCTCAGACTTTTCGCCGGTGCGCATCGCCGCCAATGGCCAGCGCCAGCGATGCACTTACTATTGCGGAAGATTGGGAGCAGCTATCTTGCAGTATCGTAGCAGCGAATATTGTCGGAAGAAATGTGATTCGGGGCCGGAGCTGCCGTTAGAACGATCCCGGCACGTTGCGGAAGCCAAAGCTCGGCAAGGGTGACCATTGTGATGTCGGTGCCGATAAAACTTTCGTTATATGTCTCTCTTGCCTGAATTCGTGTGAAATGTAGTGATTATCGTTTCTTTACTTTACAAACAAAAAGAAGATAATTTTATTTTAAACACTTAGATTAATTGTAAAGTGTGCATATTATGCATTTACGTAACTTTAAAAAAATAACTTTTCGTTTCGGTTTTAACGGTGTCGATTGACGCGCATCTCAACTTTGGTTGGTGGGCCTATGTGTACCGTGTAACACCGGACAACTTAGTTGAACTCATTGACAGTTGGGAGATGCCAACGATCGTTGGCTTAATGATAGTTGAAAGCTCTAGTGTAAATATTGTATAAGTCAGTGTACAAGACGCTAGGCCATGAGCCAAGACTAGCTAGACAAAGCACATAATACGATTTGACTCATGATGTTTATTATTATATCAAAAAAGGGAATTCTCTAAAGGGCGGGAGCAGAGCCGACTAACACTCGGGACTAATATAGTCCAACAAGGTGCCGCCGTGACTAATACAGTCCAACAAAGGCGCCGTTCACCCACAGCGGCAAAGCAAGACGAGGCCGACATAGTGGTAGGGACGGAAACCCGAGTAGCAGGCGTTACCTCGGAACGACCAAGGGGGTTCCAGTAGGGACGCGGGTGTTGGAGAAGTTCCTCTTCCACTGGATCGCCATCCCGTGCCTTCTGTAGAAATGTTCAAAGTGCCCGCCAGGCCTCGGTGTCACATGCATCTTCCAGGGACAGTCCAGGTACTGCAGTGGTTGTACGCGCAACACCGGCGGGTAGCTGGCACTCAAGGGCCAGTCCTCTTGTGGCCTGCTCATGCTGGTGAACCGGACTTGTGAATCCACGATTGGATGGGCATGGGAGGTCACTCCTTGGGCGCCATTAGTGAGACCTGAATCCCGATGAGGATGGAGACTGTTTATTCTTCGTGGAAAGCGCCGCCGATCTGCGACTGGCTGTGGATTCGGACGGCCTTGAGCGGGTCTCGAGTGCTGATTCCGCGGGGGCCCGAAGGTGAAAATGAGGACATTCTTGCAGGACATGTCGCTATAAGAAAAAAAATTATATGGCGATCAATGGGATTCATTTCATGCAAATGCGTGAGCATTAGCTCTTCCGGCGACGGCACGGCGACAATTCAGCTCGTCCGCACTCCCAAGGGAATTCAACCGCGCCGCGGTGCCTGGTGCTCTCTGGCTCCGTGCCCTCTGTGCGGCGCTCCTATTGGTCCGAAGCGATGACTTTAGCCCACGTCACCCTGTCCCTATCACCCTTGTCTAATCTCTAAACACAATACCCCATCTCTCCTCGCGACGTCATGCATCGCCCTGACAAACTCACTGACCGACACCGCTTGTTTAGCGCGCTCACTGGCAGATGGTAAAACCACCCCTGTTGCTTCATTTACCTTGTGCAGTTTGATTGTTTGTCTTGCTGTTAGACAAACAGAACGCTCTATTTAGCCAAGAACACAAAATGCAGTCGCTTGTAAGCGTTCACGCCAAAACAACAGGGTTATGGCGAGGAAGTTCGCTTTAGCAGACAAAGAAATACGAAACCTTTATTTTGAAAGGGATTAATGCTCAGTCATATGTGACGACGAATCCTTCAGCCTTTTTCATTTTTAGGAACCAGACAATAGTTTGATGGGCAGTGACAGCAGTGATAAAAGCGATGTGAATCCTACAAGCATTCCGTCTACTTCGGCGTCTGCACGTCGGTGCGAACCAGACCAGAAGTCCTGATTTAGTACAATACACGCAGCACGGACCGGAAAATAAACTCGCAGCTTACCTCTTCATCTCATATCTTCTTACAACAAGAAATCTCTGGCCAAAGTCCCCATCTTGTTCGGTACTTGGAAAAGACACAAGCCGGACTACATTTTGGACTTCAGACTGAGTCATACTAATCTCATGACTGACACTAATTTATTTATTTCTAAATATCTCCTCGCATCCAACACAAGCATTCAGGTGTCATAAGAAAAGGCACTACTACTCTGCTTATGGCAACGAGTGATACTGCTAAAAATGTGAAGCCAATGTGTACCGCAACGACCATCAGGATTTGTCCCGGTCTT
>JAZHYW010006261.1:0-65578 GCA_037355805.1 Ixodes ricinus
ACCGCCGATCAAGAACTGGCCAATTCGAGTCTCGCTCACTCTCTTTCCGTGGTCACGGGCCGTTTTCTTAAGTTTCGACGCGACCACCAAATTTAATCAAAGTCGTTGGTCACTGAAAGCACACACTCAATATTAAAAAAAGAAAAAAAATATGAAACCCATTTTTTGTGGTTTCAAAAAAGCTGCAATATGTTGATTGAAAAAAAAAAAGTTCCACAGAGAAACGGAAGTATTCTGTGCGTGCGTCGTTTCGTGTATCGTGGGACTCGCGGGGACGGCGATGGCAGCGGACGACGGGCGTGGGACCTCTACTTCAGAACTGTAGCTCGCGCCACCGGCGAATTCTGTCTGCCTTTAAAAGAGAAATGTGGGACTGATCAAAAGAATTGGTATTCATCCCGTACGACACGCCCGACCACTAAGCCGATCATTTTTTTAATTATCCGAAACGATTGAAAACGATGCCTGGACATTACCCTAAAATTCGAAACTTGGGAATTCAGTAGTTGTGAAGTAAAAAAACAAATTTTAAATGCCGAGTTTGAAGTTCCCGCGCGATCTGCGCCAGTGCGGTGACGTCAATTATTGAGCCGTCCTGCGAGTCGAGTTTTCTTTCAGGCCTCCGCCACCTCCGCTCCGAACCGCCGTTGCCGCCACGTTTTGGTGTCTCACGACATTCGACGACGTCTGAACAACTGCGCACGTGCTGTCCGTAGTCTGGACGAGACGAAACTCCGAGGGACAATAATCACAAACGGTGAGACGAGGACCGGCGGTTGCGACGCGAAAGATGGCGGCAACCACGGGACCACAACGGGGCGGCCGGACGGCTCCCAAGAAGCGCGCTGCGCAGGCGCGCCGAGAGGAAACGTTGCTGACATCACCCGTTACCCCTTGCCCGGAAAAGTAAACACAAGCAACAGGGAGCAATGGTGATGACGTTTAGCTCAATGTTGGCTACGCCCACGCCGTAGCCTTGACCGCTCGAGTCAGCCGATTTCGGCAATGGTCGGTGAGTTGCAAATTTTGCAGGACCGTTTGAGAAACATTTAGACAGAACTAGGTCGTAACATTTGACGTGTCTTACTAGGTGATACTGAAGAGGATTGCATTGTTTTTTTCAGAAACAAAATTGAAGCGGAGTTGCCCTTTAATTCTTGACCGGAGCTTAATAATTCTTGTTCTTGTTGACATTTAAACTGGATACTTACTTTAAGGGAGCACTCTCTAAGCCCTTAAGATTCGTACTGAGGGCGGAAGTGCGTCCCTGCTTTGATAACGTGCCGCACTAAGGGAAAGGGCACAAAAATATGTATACCTGCCCAGGAAAAATGTTGACACGTGCGTGGTCACACTTAAAGGGCCCATGAAACGAATTTTGGGTTGGGATGAATCATTTTAGATTGGGATTTTACTAATAGCAGATCGTTCAGTGGGCCAAAAGAAAAAAAGTAGAAAGTCAAAAGCCTGACTTTCAGTGCGAAAATTTTAAAACACAGTGGAGTATTTCGTACCTCCTTCCCTTCGTGAGCTCTCTGCCTTTTCAGTGTGATACATCCGCGGTTCCCTAAAGCGCGTCACCGGGTCCAAACGCACGTCACACTGAAACCGGACCTCACTTATTTCCTTCTCCCCTAAGCTGACATTGTGGTGGAAGCTACGCGCTTGGCGGACCAATCAGCCGCCTCCCTTTCATCACCTGACCTCATTCTCTGCGCGTGGGTATGCGCGAAGGAGCGTGATCACGTCGCAAGTGTGGCTGGCCCAACGAGCACGTAGCTTCCACAGCACTGTCAGCTTTGGGGTGAACGGGTTGGGGAAAGCAACTTTTGTCTGAATTTTGCGCCACGGGCTAATCTTCTGGGGGAACAATGGCTCTGTCCGGGTACACAAACCAGATTCCGAGCAAGGGGACCTCCCCTCTTTCGTCTTCTTGAACTGTTTGGTGGAATGCGCGATTTATGAGTTGAGGAGGAAAGCTATACAGGGAAAAGTTGGAAAAGCGTTTCCTGACCCCTAGAAACAAAAAACACAGAGGTTTTGCAGCAGGGCCAAAAAACATTGATTGTTTTACTTAGCCTTTATGGGACAAAGGGTGTACCCTATACACTCCCCATTTTTATAGTGTAAAGCCCCCTCAATGACTTTGCGTTTGCCTTGCACGTAGCGTCAAAGACGCCAGTGCATGAGGTCCGTAGCAAAATAATTTGATGGCCTAGTTGGTTGAACATAGCACACAAAATTAGCGCAAAGGACGAACACAAGAAGGAGTAGGCAGGACAGGGCGCTCTGTCTCGTTTACTCCTTCTTCCTGTGTTCGTCCTTTGCGCTAATTTAGTGTACCATAAGGCCCGTGTCTCGAGCGGCCCTTGAAGCAAACGCGCCCTTGGAACGAACGGCGGCCTGAAATGAGCGGCCCTTGGAAGCGAAGGACGGCGGAGCACCAGCTCGTGGCACGTGTCTTGCGCGTTTCCACAACGATGGTTGACGGTACTTGTGAAACACGCCTTTGTCAAGGGGCTGTAGAGCACGGCCATCCGACGCCAGACAGAGGCCTGGCGGTCGCAGCAGAGATGCTTTACTCAGCGTCAAAATGGTTGCATTCTTCGTTTGTTTTTGCCTGCTTGGTTGTGAGAAAGAATAAGGTCCATTCTATATCGCACCCCTGTCAAAAAGCGTAACATGGGCGAGCGGAAGGAGCTTATATTCAAAAAACGACTATTAGGACTAGGAGTGGTATTAAAGGGCAACTCCGCTTCATTTTGATATTTAGAAAACTATGCAGCCCTCTTCAGTATCATATAGGAAGACCCCATGTCAAATATTACGACCTAATTCCGTCTATATATTTAATAAACTGGCCAGCAAACTTTCAAACGAGCCAAGTCGCCGAAATCTGCCAACTCTAGCGCGCAAGTGAGGCGCAATCGTCAGCGCAGTCAATGCGACGGGTTGGAGCGGCCAACGCTGAACCACTACGCCAAGGCATGACTACGTCACTCTCACATTTTGGTTGTTTTTACTTCTCTGCGCTCTATTGCGCGTGGCCGACGGCGAAACAATGTTTCTGCCCGTACTGGCAGTCACGACAATTCAAGATGGCGGTGCCTTGCGGCAAAGCGTCTGTATCGAGCAGCGCCGTCACACGGCGCTGCAGCATGGCGCGCGCGGAAGGACGCCGTATTCAAAAAACGACCGCTGCGACTCGCGCGGCACCAAAATAAAGTCTCGCGCGCTCCCTTTTTTTTCTCTTATATTCAAAGCGCAAATGTCATTTGGGAGCAGTCAATTACTTACATAGTCTCGCTTCTTTTCTTTTTTTTTTGAGAGGGGGGGGAGAATTGCTCTACCTCACCTTACATACCATGATATGCGGTGCTTTCCTCTCCACATTAGTGTCAAAGATATTTTGTAGCGTTAGCTACACTGGCCGAGGTTGAGCAGTTTCGCGTGGCTCCCAAAGAGCCGTGCTGCGCAAGCGCGAGGAGCAGTGACGTCACACGGCGCACAGCTGGCGCGCCGGAGACGCCGCCGCCGCGCGCTCCGCCACCGCCGCGCGCGCCTCACTGGTCTGCGCATGCGCGAGGAGCAGTGACGTCACACGGCGCACAGCTGGCGCGCCGGAGCCGCCGCCGCCGCGCGCTCCGCCGCCACCGCGCGCGCCTCGCCAGTCTGCACATTCCAGGAGTGACGTCATAGCCGCGGCAGACGCACTGGCGCCGCCGCGTGCCCAGCTGTGCGCCTCCGTTGCGCAGTAGCGAAGTCTGACGCTGCACCGGAGCCGCTTGATAGCGCCTCTCATCTTGTGCGCATAAGCTCACGCTACGTATATCCTGGCATAGCCGAGCTAAGCCACCGCAATTTTTTAATTATATTTTTGGCATCTGTACACTTTAGCAGACCTTTAAATACCTAGTATTAGATTTGTTCTGGTGTTAATACATTTTTTTGTGTAGCATGGATAAATGAAAGGGAGATTTTCTTGACTTCTGTATTCTCAGTCCCAGCTTATAGACCAGAAAAAGTCTGAATTTTGTCTAGTGAGAATGAATCATGTGAAATCAACACGAAGACTGGCACGATAAATAGAACAACTTCAACTGCTGTCTTTATTGAAAAGCAATCCCACTTTAAGAAATTTGCTTTCTCTGGCATGTCACCCAGGTAACATATTTCTTAAATGTTTTCCTCTTCGGCCGTTTTTGTTTTGTTTTGTTTTTAATCAGAGAGGCGTTGACATGATTGTAAACTTAGACTGGGCAGAAGACTGGGGCAGAAGCGTCGTTTGGCGTTCGAAACTCTGGCGCCAAACAGCACCGCTCCGTCTTTCTCCACCGCATTTGACACCGCTGTGAGTCCCTGGTCTCTACCACACAGCTAGCAGCCACACAATGTTTTATCGCTTCACACACAAAGCAAAACAAGAATAAATATTGACACCAACACGCCCCAAGCCAGCCTCGCTAAGCGCTGTCCGACCGGCCTCCTGGCTCCGCTGTGACTGGCAGCGCCACCACAGGCTTCTGCGGCAGAATTGGGCGCCTTTTCACCACCACCACATGGGCGCTGCCATCTTGGAATCACGTGATGCGGCCGCCATTAGGTTGCTTCAACTTGTTGCGCCGCTCTCCTCGCTCTCGCGCTTGGCGGATGCGTTAAATTCGTGTTTTTCGTCGCGTTTCACCGCTTTCTACCTTACTACGGAAAGTGTTGTCCGGTATACTTATACTTACCACGTAATTGCATTACATCATTATGTGCACAATTTCTGCAGTTAGTTTTGTAACACGTTTTGACTATTTTTACCGTCGGCGTGCCGGCTATACGTGTGAAGAGGTACAAGGGCACATAAATCAGCGTTAGCGCTCACGCACATTGAACACATATATGACTATAAAACAGCAATGGTTCAAAGGTCAGTAACCTATGAGAACTCAAGTTTGCTTACTAATAGTGGCGGAACATTCGCAATAGGAAGAACAAGGTAAGTATTATATATGATCGCGCATTTAGGATCTCAAGGAAGGTGACAAAATTACTCAGCATAAATAGCCACGCGTGTTTCCTGAAAGCATCGTGTTTTGTATTTATAACATATCGAGAACAGTTGCTTTTGATTACGGTATATGGGGGAACTCGTGGACAAGATAGAGTACAAACGTTTAATTTGAATATTTTTATGCTAGAAATAATGGTACGTAAAAGTCAGGTAATTTGTTTACAATATCACCTACATCTGTTTGACGTTCTTAATCGTTTTTGCGATATAAACATTCGCTTGATCGGTTTATATATGAATTCCAAGAAACTGTATACCGTGCTTGGTCCCATGCCTTTTAATTGCATAAATGATTTTCTTAAGATAACCACGCAGTTCATTTCAATTAATTAATTTCAACAAAAATATTGGAACTCCCCGCGTAAGAAACTGTCACAGACAGCTTGAGAGTGCCTGGGGTACACAATATGTGACACCGAAAAGAATCTGTCCGCATGAAGATCGCCCGAGTGCAGCGTTGTCGACGGCGAATAGGGATTTACTTTCAGTAGCTGGCGACGCCGAAATCTACAAAGCGCGTCGGTTCAAACCAGTAAAGAGCTTTCTACACAGTGTCCATGGCGTGGCGTCTGGCGCTCGACTTCAGCCAAACATTCCATATATCACTTCTTTTGCGCCCTTTAATTTTATTTGGCAAATTTTACGGAAGATGAATTTCAGACTACATTTGAGGGGCATGTCACTTATACCCTGAGAACGTCGTAGGCAAATGTCCGTAAAGCAAATAGTCTATTTCATAAGGCCAATATTGTGAAATGTTGTTAATGAGTACTTCAGTTACAGAAAGTTTCTAGTCGGCCTAGGTTGGTCTATAAAAATAGTTCCCTAACTTAATTTTTTTAGATGAAACAGGCCGAGACATATATCACTTCTTTTTATATTCTCTACGTCATTATAGGAGACTTTTCCAGTGCCCCTCGCTAAGTTCCAGTACGAAGTTCATAAAAACTTGGTGTACAAAAACCCAACATCGAGCAATATACTTGTCCGTTCATCTGTTCTTTATGATTCAGGAGATTGTTAATCATGTTGTCAACGTGTTCCTTCACTAAGCACTCATGCATTGTAGTTTGTTGCAATACAAGATGAGCAGTAGAATCTCTTACATGAGCGCGAGCTACCTACCTTCCGTATATTACACGGTGCCAGTGGCGTAGCCAGGATTTTATTTCGGGAGGGGTTCACCGGCATTATTGCCCCCCCCCCCCCTTCAATGACGAAGCAGGGTGAACTCGGCGGTACGGACGCTCGCGCAAAGATTAGGGAGGCGCTGTTAAGAAAAAACGGGTAAAGCTGCATTGTCATTTTTCAAAACGGAGCAGGCTTCATTTACAGGAATACAGGCATGGTGGCTCACTGTTCTACCGTAGTTGGGGCCCACCAACTTTAAAAGCTTCCTTACAGCACATAACTCCTTCCGCTTTTTGAGTTACCACTGCATTACCAACACGTGCCGGCCAGACAAACAAACAAAAAAAAACAGTTATACTGTCATAAAAAATTAAACAGCAACACACTAAAAAATTGCAAAATTAGAGCAAGCGTTTATGCACAAACACTTGGCAATATTCCAAGCCGCCATTAAAATGGCCGAGACAGCTGAAGTCGAAATTTAGATGCCGCGAGTAACAAGTCGGCAACGTCACCGCTCTAACATTCCCGCTTGAAGCACGGAAGAGCATTTTTAGCGTTCCGTGTTCCTTCATTTCATGGATTACCTGATCACAAAGTTAGATGGGAGATTTAAAAAGCACCGGCGTACGTTGCAATTACTTTCGTCGCTTCTGCCTGCAAAGATCTTGGAAAGCGGGGCAGGTCTCGGCGCTGAAGAGTTTTTGGAGCTCCATTCAAGCCTGGTTTCATTTCCTGAACTCCAATGTGAGCTGCTCATATGGGCTCCCAATTGCAAGAGGGAGAAACGTGAAACGCCCGTCACGTATGCGCTACAGGCGGTCGCCCCCTGTCCGGAGGCCCTATTCCCAAACGTTCATCGTCTCCTCAAGATCCTAGCGACTCTGCCCGTAACAACGGCGGAAGCTGAAAGTTCGTTTTCTTCACTACGACGGTTGAAAACATACCTGAGAGCGTCCACTTCGAATGAGCGACTGCTCGGTTTAGCGCTTTTGAATGTTCACCGCGACATGGAATTTCAAGCGGAGAACGTCCTGGATATTCTTTGCCGTGAACGCAGGCGGCTGCATCATAGGAGCTTGGCATAAATGAAATGATCAAGAGAGCCTGTAAATTGCTTTCTGAAATAACTAGTCACAGTTACTTTTTTATTCGTGGTAATTTACGGCGTGCTAAAGAACGCTACTACTTCAAGGTGTTCAAGGCAGCAGAGGGGTGTACGGACGTCACGTGCAAAAAGTTAAAATTATCTTTTAAATCGAAACCGTTCATCTATTTCAATTATAAAATAGTGCGTAACGCTGTTGAACTAACCGAATGTTCTTTGGCGAACGCTTTTAACCTGCATTTTGTGAACATTAGAAGCGGGATTGTTACTGTAAAGTATTGCGTTTCTGATGATAGAAACAGCAGCTCGATTTTTTAGATCTGGTTGTAGAACCTGAGGTCATTAATGTGATTTTACAACTTAAGAAAAGTGGAGCTTGTGACGTGAATGGTTTACAAATAAGGCCTGTTAATTATGTTGTTCATTTATAAGCGTCAGTGCTAACGCATATATTTAATCTTTCTTTGATGACTGGTGTTTTTCCTAAACGAATGCAAATAGCAAAAGTGTCAGTACTACACAAAAAGGGGAGTGTAAATGTTATGGGTAATTACAGACCGATTTCTATATTGCCAGTATTTTCTAAAGCACTTGAAAAGGTACTTCATACACGTATAACTATTTTTTCAACTAAGCATAACTTGATATGAGTTTGGTTTTATAAAGCATAAATCTACCGAGGCTGCCCTACTCATCCAGAAAGAATTCATCTTGAAAATTTTGAAGAAAAAAATTGTTCTTGGAGCATTCATAGATTTCACAAAGGCTTTTGATTGCCTCAATCATGAAATTTTACTAGCAAAATTGGATACATATGGGATTCGAGGGCATGCTTTGAAGTGAGTGAAGTCTTACTTACAGCATCGAATGCAATTAGTTTATATTGATGGATATTCGTCAAGTTCGAAGCGTATTCTGACTGGTGTTCCACAGGGATATTAGGTCGTTTTCTTTTTAATATTTACGTTAATGATATTGCAACATACGACGGAAATAAACTCTTTATTAATAATTTTAGTCGAAAGCACGTAATTCTGATCAGTACTCAAGGTGTGCGTGAGCGCAGCGCCACCCCTTTGCTTACAGTGCAGTTGTTTTTACAATTCATTTAATATTACTTACATCACTGACATTGTTTTATATTATCACCATGTGTTCGTTTTATTATGTTCGCTTTGGTTTGATTGAACTGTGTATTTTAGTGAGGATAGTTTGTTATACTTGGCCTTGAAATTGCCATCCTTCACCCCACAAGTGTTTCGAAATATCCGTTCTCTATATATCTGAGATCAAGTTCCGCATCCCATTAAATATATATAAATGAAGGAATATTGCCTGTTTTATTTATTTGAGCATTTTCTACCCCACAAACACTCTTCCCGAAAACATATAAGTTGGAGATAGTCCGCGCTCCCCTTTGCTCCATGCCCCGCGCAAAACCGACTGCGTGTGCAGGGGAGCCAGCGGGTCCCCGGAGGGGAGGGGGGGGGGTGTAGGTTTGGCATTTCGGGAGGGGTTTCGACCCCCCAAACCCCCCTCTGCCTACGCCACTGCACGGTGCACGCGCAGCCAAAGCACGGCGGCAGGCAACGAGCGCGTGCTGGAGCGTCTGGAGGCGGAGCTTGTCCTAGCTGATTCTTATTTATTTATTTTTCTGGAAACTAGTGTCCGCGGTACGGTCGTGGAAGATGGTAATCCTTCCTGTGCATCAGCGCGGTTGTTTCACCGCCGAACATGGTCGAAATGAACGATTGACGTAATCAGACGCAATTGGTGTTCGTGAAAGTGCTCGCAATTTAGGCTCGAAACCACTTCCTGATTCTCCAAGTGTCTCAGTGCCACTGCTTCATTCGCTGTGTGCTACATGAAAGAAATTTGTATCACAAAACAAGCGAAAACAGCATGAAATAGCTACACAATTGCGTGGACGTTGAAACCGAAACCAAGCAAATTGAAACCTCATGGCGGCGAGTGCGCCAGCGCCCTCTACCCGACGGTCAGGCAACTACTGAAATGAAGATGTCGATGCGGTCGGCACACCTCCCAATTCTAGTACACCCTATCACTACTGTGTGGTGCACATTAAAGACCCCAAGATAGCGGTGTACTGCACTGGATAAATTGCTAATCTACAGCTGAGACACCCACTCCCATTGGGGATCACTAACTTCCGATTGTATAAGCACACACACAACACAATTACTTTCCTTTGCGTGGATCTATTAGAAACCAAACGCCATTCATTAAAGTCTCATGCTTGGTTGCAAAACTTTATATCGCTCTCTGAGAGGAACCTCATTCTTTAAAAATACATTTGAAACTTTCCTGAAACATTTTTGCACCGGTAACTTAATTTAAAAAAAATATATATTGCCTCAGAAAAGTGATTGCAAGTTAAACTACGCTCTCGAATGAGTATATATAGGGTGGTCCAAGTCACCAGGCTCGATCTAAAATGGACCGTAAAAATCGACGCCTGCACGTAGCCATCTAAACTTTTCGTCAAAGGTGTATTTCACAGGTCGGTTTTTTCTTGTAAAATTACAAAGCGTAGCTCTCTTTCTGTAAAAAATAGGGCCAAGAAACTTGCCAGGGTCTACGGCGGGCGGCGACCCAGACGACCAAGTCCAGTAGCGGGGTGTGTTTGGCGTTCGTATTGATAGATGGCGTCGGGAGCAGCGTCTGAAGGTGCAGCCGACCAGCGAAAGAAAGCAGACGACACGCAGACAAAATCTGTTGGCAGCAAAAGCGCCGCCGTTATGCAGACGCGTTTTTTTACTTTAAGTTTTGCTTTTATTGTCCGCATTTATTTTTTAACCGAAGGTACATTTCAAAAAGATTATGTTCATTTTAATAAACCACGGTGGTCGCGAGCCGTCGCGATAAGGAGGTAGCGCCATCTATCAATACGAACGCCAAACACACCCCGCTACTGGACCCCTGTCGTCTGCGTCGCTGCCCGCCGTAGACCCTGGCAAGTTTCTTGGCCTTATTTTTTACAGAAAGAGAGCTACGCTTTGTAATTTTACAAGAAAAACCGACTTGTGAAATACATCTTTGACGAAAAGTTTAGATTGCTACGTGCAGGCGTCGATTTTTACGGTCCATTTTAGATCGAGCCTGGTGACTTGGACCACCCTATATAAACGCAGGTGAGAATGCAAAGCACAACTATAAGATATAAAACAAACAAAACTCACACGTCTTTTTTTTTATCCGTTTTGTTCTTTTTATACGACGAGAAGGTGAGTTAGGAGGAGATGAGAATGTGCAAAAACTTTCGCGTTTTATTTTTTTTTTCGTCCGATTTATAAATTGCGTTTAGAAAGAGCATTCCCACCTCTTCCCACAATGGCGCTCGGAAGAGAAGGGAGATGTGGTCGTTTCAATTATGTCGTCACAATCTCGGCAGCGTGTCCTCGGAGGTTGCCCCGACGACCCAAGTGAGGACGTGACCTAGAACGGCGTCATGCGTCACTTCTCCAGCATCATCGTGGGAGGGCTTGATGCGCTCTGCTCACGCGCAATTTTTAAACCGTACGAATAAAATAAAGAAATACGAAAATTGATTAATATTTAAAAGACCATTACCTTTTCGCATATTTTTTTCTTATTTGTCTGGCCTTTAATATTAATTACAGTCAAAGCTGCAATTTCCACATGACCAATAAACAAATGTTTAAAAAGTTAATTGACAATTTTTTGTTAAATAGTCAACTTAGCATAACGACTATCGACTCAGCTAATGTCTGTTGAGGCTTATGAATACATGGTGAATACAGAATGTCGTGTCTCTCTCACCCCTTAAAAGGAAGAAATCTGTTCGAATCAAAATCAAACAGCCTGTATATCTTGTACCGCGGTCTCTACTCACTGTTCGATCGCGGAACGCCGGCGTCAGGCGTTGGAACGTCGGACAGTGTGCAAGGGGCAGACGACGTACTTGTTCGCTCCCGACTGGAGCGGAGACGGACACCGTCAGTGTAACCGGCGTACGGCTGCAGCAGTAAGAGAACGTGGATGATAGCGAGTTTTAGTAGACCGTGTTTCCCCTCCGCTAAGCCCCTCCGCTGCCCGGAACTCTACAGCCAAGGCGATCGGCGCGCAGGCGCAGTGGCGGTTTCTTCGTAGCGGAGGGTTAGCGGAGGGGGAAACACGGTACCTGGCGGTATTCGATGACGCTCAGCGGATTTCTAATTGGAACCATGTGTTCATATTCACCAATTCAAAAGTTAATAAACTGATTTAGTTCATCAACCGATTTACCGGGATTACTATTAACTTTCTATGTTATGTCCCCTTGTCCGTACACCGCATTAAGGTAGCTTTCAAGGGTTTAAAAAACTTATAAGCCTAAAAAACAGCTGGACAATTTTTTATTTTGATGCGCGAGTGCTTTAAGATGTAAAAATATAATAGGCTTAATTTGTTTAAGGGTTAGTTAAACAGTTGATTGAAGTGTTTCTTTTGTTTTGTTTCAGGAATGAATATCGCTGTCCATCCGTTTTTGCCACTACTCCCGGTCGAATCAAGGACAAGATACAAAGATGATCTGGCAAATGTCATCCGCTCATACTGGAAACAGGGAAACGACGGAGATCCAGATTATTACGCAGATTTGTTCGTTGTCCACGCTGAGAAATCTTGATTAAAAAAAATGGATTTCACCAGCTGTATATGCATAACAGCAATAGTGGCGAACTTATAACCCTTACGTTTATTTTTCATCGTCATACAGCTGTTCGCAGGTGCGTTTTAATTTTTTTTCGGCAATTGTAATTATTTACTTGAAAACACCATTTTTTAAGCTAAAATTTGTAATGAGCTGTCGCATGTAGCTAATGACACCATAAAACGTCTCGAAATATGGGCTCATGCAAATGATCTCATAATAAAAAATAAAAAAACCAAGGCCTTCTTTTTTTACCTCCAATAATACGGGTGACGAAGGAATAGAGATTCAGCAATGAAACTCGAGTAGGAGTTGACTTTCTCTACATGTTCGCCACCAAAAGTTACCCACTTTTTCCAGCGATGCACCACATGCTGGAGGCCATTGTTATAGAACTCCTCGTTTTGAGTGTTCAGGAATCGCTCCACTTCAGCAATCACTTGGTCGCCGTCCTTCTTTCCTCTTATTTGGCCACACTCGTAACGTCTGCGCCATTTACCCAAAGTGTCATAAACTGGCGCATTGTCCCCGAACAACGCTCCTAGATTGGAATAAATATCCTTGGCATTGCTTCCCCTCAAATGGAAAAAATGGATCACTGCATGTGCTTGGCACCGACGGGTGGTGCCATTTTTGTTTCGACTCCCTAGCGGCGTTCCGAGCTACTATAGCATGCGATGTTTATATTGTGCGGAAACTAGAGGGACGCGCGCTCATGTTGATGCCTGTTTTGTTCCGTTGTTCTTCAATTTTTTGTGCCGATAATACGAACTTTATGAACGCCCCTCGTAGGTATCTTAATCTTCCCAGGGATATTTACTTAGACGCCTCGCCTACTAAAATAGTTTGAACGTTTAAAAATTTGGGGGCGATTTTCACAAAGCACCTGACTTGGACTGAACATGTGGATTATATCCAACATCGTCATGTCTTTCCAACTGGAGTTAAGTTGCTTATATTTAACTCATTATTTGTTTCCCATCTGAACTACTGTAATCTAGTCTGGGGTTCGACAACCAAAGCTAATCCCCCAAAACTGTTCTTACTACAGGAAGGGTGATAAGAATCGTTTGCAGTGTGCCTTATAGTCATCCCTACTAACCAACTTTTTGAGAAGCTTGGTGTTCTAAAGATGAACAAATACCATATATAATAATAATCTTTTTTGCTCACTTTACAAATACATAGAAATAATGCTCGCCTACAAAAGCAGCATCCTGCATGTGCGTAGGACCAGTCAATCCAGCTAAATACACATCAATGCAGCAAGATAGAAAATCCAATCCATATAATGTGGCCATCGACACCAACATTGATACAAAACAGAGCCCGAATTCGGCAAGAAATGAACACAACTAATAAAAATCATTATGAGGCAAGTATACAGGAATCAAAGTAAAGCAGTGTTTATGGAGTTAATGAGAGGCACCAATTTGTTTATTTATTTCTTTACGACTTTTATTCAATTTATTTCCATTAAAGACTCCGTAAGCTTATCAAATAAGATGAGTAATATAGTAATTTCTACATCTTTTTCCATACCGTGCGTAAATTCTGGGCATGTTAAACCTCTCTTTACGCCTTAGGTCCTAAGCTTGTCAACTGGAACCTTAAACGTAGAATCATGGAAGTAATTTATAAACGCAACATATCTTTGAAATTTTTGAAAAACTAAAATTTGGAGCTGTTTTGCTTTATCTTGCATCTCCTATGTTCCGTACAGAGTTCCGTACATAATGTTTTTCACCATATGTTTTAGAATTCTGTCTACTGCATTTGCCTTGTATGGAGATCAGTGGCAGTCATGCGCTCCAACATTTTATTAGGCTGCTGTATATCATCACAATACTGCTATATAGGTATAGTGCAAAACTTTACAATTTGGGCATCTACTCTTGCTAGTGTAGCGAACGTCGCATTTCATCAGGAAACTAAACTGATTAACATAATTTGCACGTGGCATCATCGCACTATATGCTGGTGGTCATTGTGATTTGTTGTTGCTAAAAAAATCAAATCTAGTTGTGCAAAATGCACGCTGCAGAGGGTCGCGCTCAGTGCAAACCATGGATTTGAGAGATACAAACTATTCTTGCTGGCTCAGCGTCATGAGGAGCAGCACGAACCTCTGGCATCACAAAAACGCGCTTTCTGGCAGAAGTGTTTTTGCAAACAAAGTATTTTCCACGACCACGCTTTCTGATCTGTGCCCAAGATGTGGGGCAGAGAAACCTTTATAACACAGCATGTTTCTAGAACTACCACCCCCTTTTTTTTTTCTTGTTTCATTGCTCTTCCAGAGAATAGATTTTATTCCTGGGGACTCCTTCCTCCGAATAGGGGTGTTAATTCAACAATTATATTTTTGTCACTTGTTAACAGTAATCCTCCATTCCTTTTATTTTACACCCAAAAACAGTCAAGTTAAAACAAAATACGGAGATGGTTGAAGATTGGTGAAGAACTCGAGAACGACACTCCCGTGAGACTTAGACCGGCTGCCTACGTCCGGGTGATACTCTGATGCCACTAGGATCTTTCTTTTCAGATATCACTCCTGTACACACTTGTAGTTCTATGTAACGTAGGATTAATCAGTCACATTTAGTCCTTTCAATGCTTCTATTCTCGGGGACAACTTTCTGAGGCAATTCAGCAACAAGAAAAACATGTTTGGGTGCTTCAATGATGTAAACATGTAAAATTACCCATGCAACAATGTTTGTGCTTTTACTAACGACCGCTAACAACTAATCCATGACGTTAATAACTTGCAATAACACCCATCAGTGTTCCTCTCTACGCAATGGCAGACGCAGAAAAAATAAAGAAAAATAAGAGCTTTTCCCCCTCTATTTGCAATTAGAACAAGTGGCCACGCGATCTGACTCAAATTATATACATCAGTATTCATCTAGTCATGTGCTGGGGTTGGCATAGCATAGAACATGGGCTCAGCTTCAGACATTGTCAGAGTTTGGCTATTCTCATCTTTGATTGAAAACGAGCCATTACTCGAATGTTTTGCGAAACTGATTGTCATCCACCCGAGCACTCGACTCGGGCTCATGACAATCGAGTACGTCACGGTATTGCACGACTCGCGATGCGAAGTCCTGATGTCATGTGATGTCACGGTGTCAACAACGCTAATAAATATTGCGACGTTCAGAGTTTAAATTGACTTGACGCCGTGAGTCATGTGACGACGTTACGCGACGTCATGGGGCCTCATGACGTCGAGTGACCACATGACACATGATTAATTATAGTGCCAATACAAAAGTGCCACAAAAGCCCACAATTTCTCATACGTTGGAATTCTGTATATGACGATTTGATCAACTATAAAGAAATACAGCTGCCAATTTTTACTCTCAAGTATTCATTTTGTGATGCCAAAAGAAGAAAACACTACCGCGAACTGTTTTGAACCGGTTACCGTTATTTTTTTTTCCGGTTCAGTTCCGGTTCAGTTCCAAGATGGCAGCGAAGATTTCGGTTTGGTTCGGTACAGATTCGGCTGAAAAGAACGGTCTGGTTCCGGTTTTTGGTTTGGTTCAGCTCCGGTTCGACACCCTGGTATAACGTGTCACCGAATGCTCCTTTGCCGAACACTCATTCACCGCTCAAATGTAGCGCAGTGAATCCGAACCAGAGGCCAAAGTTTCATAACCAACTGTTATCTCATTCAAAAGTTATAAGTAATTTTCTGAAATTTTCAATGGGAAAATGGGGCCTATTATTGGTAACTGGCGCCATTCAGCTTCATGGATTCGCTATCTCCGTCAACTGCCACTTTCCCAGAAAAAGTTTCAGAAATCTTCTTATTACATTCGAATAAGATAATGGTTAGTACTGAAACTTTGGGGTGAGTGACTTCTACAGTGAGGTGCCAGCATGGCACCAATGGCACATTTTCTTCAGCCTAAGAGTTGCAATGAGAGAAAAACAATGTAACACTGAGGAAGCTTGAACAGCCATGCTCCCTTTGTGACAAATAGCAATAAAGAAGTCTGATCACAACTTTATCATCTGCAAAATTTATTTAAGACAAAGATTTAAAAAAAATCCACAAGATAGATATATGCAAATGCCTTACACAATACAAAACTAAGCACACCTTGAACAACAATCCACCGGATCCTGTACAAAAGACATCTTCTTGTCTACGGTCCGACATGCAGAATCAGCCAGCCCGGAAACAAAGGTCAAAAACAAAACTAGAGAGCGGAATATTGTGATCACCGAATCACAAGAGAGAGCGATATCTCAAAGCAGGTGTCGCATTAATACATAATTACGAAGTTACGAAGCTGACAGTGCAAGGAAGGATGGCAAGAACTCTTAAAATATGAGCGAGTTCTAAGTCGGTTCAGTTCTCTACCCCTTTCGTCAATTGGTATGCTGTTAATCCACAGTAAAACCTGCTGGGTGGTGTGGGAATTCGACTATACTCGAAGACAACTTTTCTGGCAATTTCGGAGAAGAGTAGGAGAGCTTGGCATAAGTTTGATCAGCACTCGAAGTGGAGAGGGCACGAGTGCCTGCAGCTTTGTCTGCATCGCCAAGAATAATCGAGAGCACAAACCACTGTGGTACGCACACACACTCCAAAATCGGTTCCCAGCCAAGTTAATTGCTGAAATAGGAAGACATGCTACACGACATAAAAATTAAAACCTAAAAGATAGCTCCATACTTGCTACAATACCAAGAACTGCGACCACAGGAAAAAGCCAGTGTCGGGACTGAAACCGTGAGACTTCTTTTATTTAGATAATGAAACCAAACTTTGGTTACACATTTATTTTCTGCAAATGCATATCTTTTATATAGATAGAAGTAAAAAAAGACAACAATGAAGTTTTAGAAGCATATTAGACCACACCTTAAGTAAGCACACCTCGAAAAGTGCAAAAGATCTCAGAATAGGAGCAAAAACACAGCCCAGTCTACCTTCAGGTTAGGAACATAAAGAGTTATAGCTGTGCTGACCTATTTCACCACTGAAAAAGTTAAAAAAAAGTTTGTTATTACACTGACCAACCTTTTGATCGCTGCTGGCTAGGAATCGCTCCCTACTCCTCAACATCTTTGTGTGAATACAGTGGCATTCAGATGAAAATCTATAGTCGGTTACAAGTCAAAAGGTAGGAGAAGCTCCTCCCACAAGCGTGATGCGCCCGTTTCAAATCCCTCCGCAGTCGAAAGAAGAGTTCACTGGAAACGCTCCTTGTTCCGCTTCAATAAATAGATAATGGCCACGGAGTGGTGCCAACTTGTCTTCGACCCCCACTTTTTAAGAAAGCGACCTTTGTATTCATTGGAGGGGGAACCAAGCCCCTGAAAGCAGCCTTTGTATCCATCGGAGGGGGAAGCTAATCCCCGAAAGTCGTATTTGTTTCCATTGGAGGGGGAAATTCTAATCTCCCTCTCGTGGCTTCCACAATGCTAAGTCAAAGTCGAAAGATAAAGCAAATATGTACAGAAAGGCAAGACCCTCCTCGCACGTTGGTTGCGACGTCACGGAAACGATGGGACGCTATTGAATGCGGAGGTGGCGGAGGGATATACGATTTTCTTTGAGGGGCATTTGCCGCTACCCTCTTGACCTGTAACTTACTATAATAAGCCATGCCAAAGTTTGGCTATGCGTGCACAATCTATGTGGTAACCATATTGGATATTCGACCATCCGTTCTGGGACGTTGTTTACAGTTCAAAGGCCCACTCCCCACCACCGGATTAATAAAATCACCCTTACAATCCGTCATCCAGTGATGCCCCACGAGGCAGACGCGTTAAAAAATGTCCTGGAACATTGCTGTCATTTGTAAGGGATATGCCGCATATGCAAATGCCTGGCAAGCTTCATTAATTAACTTCAGGGAAGGCTTCAGGGCACTGCACAACTTTATATATTTCAACTGAAATAGTATATAACTCCACAAGTTAAATGTTTCCACATGTTATAGAGCATGAGAGGCTCAACCTACAGCCGATTCATAAACCTTTCAGTGTAAGTGCCTCTTAATTTTGGCGTATCAGTATGTGTGCTACTTTGCCCGGGTGCACACAGTTATGGCGGATCATGAACATTTCAACCAATGCTTGCACTTTTCACCTATGAGTGTTTGGGTATGCTTGATCAAACTAAATTCTGAGGTATGGCTTGGACACAGCTTGCACTCAAAGGTTCTCACCTGTGTGCATTTGATTATGATGGGTCAGATGGGAATTCTAAGAAAAGTTTGTGGGACACAGCTTGTATTTGTACATCATTTCACCTGTGTCTTTGGGTGTGGTTAACAAGACTGCCATTCTGAGGAAAGGTACAAGAACACAGCTTGCACTTTAATGTGTTTCACAACTTTGTTTGTGTAAGGCGAACCAGGTCACAATTCTCAGCAACGGCTTGGGGACATGCTTGCACTTATATGGCTTTTCAACTGTGTTCCATTGTCTATGATCAGATTACAATTCTGACAAACGGCTTGGGACACCGCTTGCACTTAAATGGCTTCTCACCAGTGTCTGATCATGGGAAGCCAAACATGAATTCTTAGCAAAGGTTCTGGGACATAGCTAGTACTTGTATATCTTTTCACCTGTGTGTGCTTGGGTATGCTTGACAAGATTGAAATCCTCAGTAAAGATGTGGGAACACAGCTTGCACTATAAAGTTTTTCACCCATTATTTAATCATGGCATATCAGATCGAAATTCTGAGTAAGGACTTGGGGACACAGTTTAAGCTTGTATGGGTTTTCACCAGTGTGCTTGGTTGTGTATGATCAGGTAACTATTCTAAAAAATGCTTAGGGGCACAACTTGCACAAAAATGACTTTTCACCTGTGTGTGTTTGGGTGTGGTTATGGCATATCAGATAAGAATCAAAGGGTTAGTGACACAACTTACGCTTATATGGCTTTTTACCTGTGTGTGGTCGATTGTGTAGGAACAGATCACAATTCTGAGAAAAGGCTTGAGGAGCCAGCTTGCACTGAAATCACTTTTCACCACTCTGCTTAATTATGGCAGATCAAATCAGAATGCTGAGAAAAGGCTTGGAGGCAGAGCTTGCACTTAAATGGCTCTTCACCAGAGTGTATTCATTATGGCTTCTGAGATGAGAATTCTGGCAAAGACTTGAGGGCAAAGCTTTCATTTCTATGGCTTTTCACCAGTGTGTGTTTGATTATGGCTGGACAGATAGGTATTCCTAGCAAAGGCTTGGGGACACAGCTTGCACTTAAATGGCTTTTCACCACTATGTGTTCGATTATGGTACATCAGATTGGAATATTTAGCAAAGGCTTGGGGACACAACTTACAAATGTATGGTTTTTCACCTGTGTGTGTTTGATTATGGCTGGACAGATAGGTATTCCTAGCAAAGGCTTGGGGGCACAGCTTGCACTTAAATGGCTTTTCACCAGTGTGCAGTTCGATTATGGCAGACCAGATTCGACTTTTTGGCAAAAGCTTGGGGACACATCTGACATTTGTATGGTTTTTCACCTGTGTGTGTTCGATTATGAATGATCAGATCAAAATTTTGAGAAAAGGCTTGGGGACACAGCTTGCACTTAAATGGCTTTTCACCACTGTGTGTTCGATTATGGCAAGTCAAACTAGAATTTTTAGCAAAGGCTTGAGGACACAACTTACACTTGTACGGTTTTTCCCCTGTGTGTGTTCGATTATGGACGATGAGATCAAACTCTCGACAAAAGGCTTGATGACACAGCTTGCACTTAAATGGTTTTTCACCACTGTGTATTCGACTATGGCAGATGAGATGACAATTGTAAGAAAAGGCTTGAGGGCACAGCTGGCACTTAAATGGTTTTTCACCAGTATGTGACTGAGTATGGCTTCTCAAATCCGATTTATGTGCATAGGCTTGGAAACAAAGTTCGCACTTATATGGCTTTTCACCAGTATGTGTTCGACTGTGACGGAGCAGGAGGCTATTGTAATCAAAGGCTTGGGGGCACAACTTGCACTTGAACAATTTATCACTCTTGTACTTTTGTGTGTTGGTGGGCACTTGGGACCTAGAGGCAGACGACATAGGACGTTGGCACTTGAACTGTTCATCACCATGGGCAGCCAGGTGGCTCACAATCCCACGCTGGTCTCTTGTGACATAGGTGCAGGAACAGCACCCAAACCAGATGTCCTCAGTGGCTTTCAGTGGGCAGCTGATCTCTCCCAAAAGTGCACTTCTGTCTCCTACAAGGCCTCATTTGTATTAGGACACACAAGAAAAGCACAACCAGGATTGTCATGTTTCAAAAATAAACAGCCATTTTTGCAGTTTTTTTAGCTGAGTGGTGTAATTTATTTTTGTCTTTTCACTTTAGTTCAAGGAAGCACCAAAATAGAGTTAACTCTATTAACTGTTTCGTTAGTATGAACCAGATAAGCCACTTCAATCACTTTTTATTTTTCATAAATGCTGATTCCTAAAGAGATAGTGTTATATGAGAACTCTATATGAACATGCTCATGTTGCTCTGACTGCATGATGTCTCAATGTCACATGACACAACAGTGGCCTGTGACATCAGTCATGTCAAATAGTGTCATGGGACACGATGATATCACCACTAAACTGAGCCGGAAAATTGATGTGATGTAACCATGTCATTGGCATGATATCATCCAAAATTAGTGGAAGAATTTGTGTCACTTGACCATGTCACATCACAGAAATGTGTTCAATTCAGCGGGTAATTGGCAACGTGACACCATGACATGAAATCAAGACATCAATTACTTTACTAAATTTTGCATGTGAAAAATGGGGCATAATATGGGGTCATCTGATGTCAGATGACCTCAGACAACACGTAGACAGTGTAATCTGACACTATGACTTGGCACCATGATGTAAATCTTAGATTTGGAAGAGAATTGATATCCCGTGACCCTGTGACACGGTGACTTGACATCACCGTGTCAAGTGCTGGGAAATGAATAAACAATACGTTCTTCACTTCCTGAAAGAACTGTTTAACCTTGTCTAAACAAATTTAAATGATCACTTCTTAAATACTGCATTCTATGATTTATGGGACTTTGAAAACAAACATCACTCGCAATTAATTGCTCAACTAAGCATATACACGAAGTCATCTCTGTTACGTCACGGCACGGTGGTGGCACGTCGGACGCACTTCTGGTCTGGGGCTGCGGGCAGAAGTCACCATGGGGGATGTGCATTCCTGTGTTACTTTGGAAGAAACTGGACAAAACCCTGTCTTCTCATCAAAACGCCGTGACTGGGACTGTACCAGAAGGATAGGGAAAGGTTTGAAGGTCAGTTTTCATGCATTTTCTGCCTGCTTGGTTCATCCGAGAACGTGAATAGGGGTGTGAAAATGGAAGAACAGACACCGTTGGACCACAATTGCTTGGGCGGGAAGCACTTTGGATTGAATTCATGGATAATTGTGGTCGTCAGATTTTTTGTTTTGTTCCAACATGAATGCGGGAAAACCTTCAAGTTGCATTGACCACCTGCGGACTATGTTCAGTGCATCATCAAGTTCAAACGGCCCCCTCATCGTTCGAGCTGTCGTCTGCTCTCTCAAACGTTTCTGCTTGTCGTCTGCTCGTCAAAATGACAGCTGCCCGTAGACCAAACGTTGACCCGGCAATTGCAAAAAGAAGTGCAGACCTCAAAAGAAGTTTAAATTCGAAGGTTGCTAAGGGTAAGTAGGCTCAGTGTAAACAGTAGATATAAGGAGATGTTGATCATTGTTACCAGTGGCCATCACCGACTTATGCCTGATTCACTCGTTCAAATTCTGCTTGCGATTTTCAGTATCAACGTCGACATCTCAGCTACAATTCAGGCTTTTGCAGCCCGAGCGACGTCATGACTAAATATAGCGAGCAGAACTTCATCATGTGAATCAAGGTTTAGCGTCCATTCTGCGGCTTCCACGCGGAAAGAATCGCCGCATGTTACATTATTCACACAAAGTTTTGCGGTGCAACGAGCCTCGTTAATTTCGCTGAAGCCGCTCAAGTAGTCAGAGCTTGCTAGGAAGACGTAGAATCATCAATTCCAACGCGAAAAAGAGCACCGGGACTCACACCAATGCCGACAACATTGAATTCCAATGGTTTGTTTATGGGCGACAGCGAAGCTTCTTGCCCACACCCCCATTGCACATGCTGTGGCGTTTGCTAGGGGCGCTCCGGTTTGTTTGTAAACATGAGTTGGTGTATACACTTATTTTCTGGCATTGTATTTACTATGTCGTGTTGTCTAAGAAACACCTCCTTCAATATATTTGCTGACAAGGTGATTGCTACCTAGCCCATAACGTCAATTAGAAAAAACTGAATTTCGATGACAATGATTGATATCACCAGGAAACTTAATTTTAAATAAAATCTGAACTTAGAAGAACACCATCTAATTTAGCCAAAAAATAAACTTGGAAAAAACAGAATCCTAATTAGGTCACATACCTATTTGTGTGCCAGTGGGTAAAATTAAACTTTACGATGGTCCTAGCCTTCTACGCTAATGTTGGGTCCACACAGTGATGCACTTAAGTGCCACTCAAGGTTAACACAGTATATTTGCTTCACTTTGATCCTTACAAGTGCCAATAAACTTCGAACCATTTCGGCCCATTCCACCTAGAGGTGGCAAGCTCTGCCTTCCTTAATGCACTGGCATCATCCTATGATGGCAGTTTACCGTTGTCCCTAGGGTAACGGTTGGCATTATCATTTGGCGAGTGTTACCCGCAGTTTTTGCTGGCCTCAGAAGTAGCTGGAAATGGGAGGTAACCTTCTGGAAACCAGCATTGGAGAAATTTAGATGTAAAAACTATTGGCTTGACAATATCTCTTAATTCTGGACGGATAGATGAATTAGGGCAAGGCACTTTGATTCAGGCAAACCATTGAGCACCTCTGCCCTAAGTATAACTAAACTTCCTCCTTGTTTTTTGTGTCTTCTTCAATGATCTCCTTGAGCACATCCCAACATTCTTCCAGCCTTCTCTTAGTTTGCCTCACCTTTTGGAGGTCCCTATTCATTCATCAAACCCTCCCATCCCAAGGTAAATTCAGGTATGTACTGGACTTGCCATACCTACATGCTCCAGTGTTCCCTTTGCCTGTACCTACAGC
Organism: Ixodes ricinus; assembly: GCA_037355805.1. Lineage (NCBI taxonomy): Eukaryota > Metazoa > Arthropoda > Arachnida > Ixodida > Ixodidae > Ixodes > Ixodes ricinus. The sequence goes on from JAZHYW010006261.1 coordinate 23,138, forward strand.
ATCTCTTCATATCTCGACCTACATGTCATGGCCCTTAGTACCTATCTTTTCTTCGGTCAGCAACCAACGTAACTTCGAACTATTAAAAAATGCTCTATTTTTCTTATTCTTAAATTTTGTGCACAGTAGTCTAGTAATTACAAGTTTCACTCATGCTCTTCATTATGGGCCAGAAAGCCAAACCACGAGTTTGATCATGTTTGGTTCTGATGCTTGATTTGTGCTCTTTGCAGCAGATGGCACTGCAACCACTATTGTAATGCCCCTTCAGGGGTTTCAGTTGTTTGTCGCATATTTCGCAGAAAAAACTCTAATCTGCCCTTCAACCCGAAAGAAAAAATTATATGTTTGTAAGCAGAGGGAAAGTCAGGATGGGCTCAATGTGGAGGACTTTAGCCAATAAAGAAATAAAAAAACTTGCTTGCAACTGACGAGCACTCTACCATTTTCAATGATGAGTCCTACAACCTCTGCTGCCTTGAACACTATTTAAACCTGGCAGTTTGCACAAAACTTAAAGGAAATATTCACATGGCCTCCAGGTGTCACTCTCTACCTACGCATAAATGTTTTCAACAGTATGGCATGCTGAAAGAACTGCTGAATAGACGCATCAGATGGCCAAGAATATATAGTTTGAGTGACAAACAAGATTTGAAGTCCAAGTGCATGTTTTCTCTAAGGTTTGTGCAAATTAACAATTTTCAATAAAATTTTTGTGGCACGTTTTGTGAAGAAAAACAAATTAGGAAGCAATGGCTGACTTTCTACACTGTTTATTGTTTTCCAACATTAGCCAAGTACCTCACAGAAAACCCGCTTCCTGTCTGGTTTTCAATTTCCCGTATATAGAAACCCAAAATTTATATTGTTTCGCATTTTTTCCCCATGACCATGAAGCTCCCTGAACTTCAACCCTAGCGCTAGCTTCCCTTCCCTCAAAGCATACCGTAAAATCACGAGATAGCCTACCTAACATCAAGAGCTAATCGGCTGAAAATATGGAGTGGGCTAACTTTCGGTGTACAATCAAGAAAAGCTTTAAAAAATTGCTAGTTTTATATTGTGTACCTTCCAAGCTTGTTATGGTGGTGAAGGGCAACTAAGCAAGGATGACTGTACTTCCCAGTCAGCAACGTTTGCTTATATCCCGCCATAGGGAACTAGCCGCATTTACACCTAGGCTAGCATTGATCCCAACACTACTATTACTAGGAATGGGCTACCTTTCGGTGTTTAAACAAATATTGCAAATCAAGTCAAACATAGGGGTGGGCTATCTTTAGGGGGTGGGGCATCTCGGGATTTTATGGTAATCAAGAACACTCGGCACGTTTTCATCTGAGCTCTGGGCTCCACCAAGGACGCAGCCCTGGTGGGGGATTTCCAAACAAGCAAGAAACCCTAGGAGTTCGCTCTGTACAAGAAGCGCTGCTCAAGACTATGACCGCCTGTAGTCTAGACGCTGCCACTGCCTCTCTTTATGAAAGAGGTTGAAACGAAAAACTTACCATAACTTGAGGACTGGATCGGTTTCATTTGAGTAGCTTTCTGCAGTCGGGTTCGTAATAGGCTCGCAAGATCACGAAGGATGCACGGGTCCACTTGAGATGACTAGGAGCAAATGCAAAAAGCAATGACCATAATTAAGATAAGAACGAAGTGGGCACACCCTCCAATCACATCAAGTTACCGTAATATCCCGAAGTCATCGCCCACCCCCTGCCGCCTGAAATTCATAGAAAAAGTGGGGTGGGCCATGTCTCGGTGGGTGAGCACAAAAAGTTAATAAAAGCGGAGGAAGCCGCCCAGTTTTCTCTCCGTATCTAGCGCTAGCTGCGCAACAGATACATTAAACTCAAAACTCGACTTAGTTTCATTGTTTTATAGAAAAAATGCTCACGAAAGAATGTTTTACTACCGCAAAGTCCGTTGCTTGCATACGCGCTAGGAACGCCACCGATCTGCATAGAGGACGAACGTTTGTTCCGTGAAAACACGTCACCACTATGTTCTCCTAGTTAGTAAAAAAAAGAAAAGAAAAGAAAGAAAATTCCGCAAGAAAATAGAAAAACCAACCAGGCGCAACGAGCGAGCGAGCGAGCGGACCAAAGAAGCGACGAAGAGCGATGCTGGGAAAGCGGAAAAGCCGGCGATCGCGTGGCAAATAGTTTGGCGTCGGGCCAAGTCGGGCGCCTTGTCAATCACAAGCTCTTGAGCAACTTTCTGGTTTTTTGCGTGCATGCGTGCGTCCGTGGCGCTCTACTAACGTCTGTGTAGGCCGTTCCAGAAAAGCTTTATTTACCTGTTGGCTTTGTCTAAAACATTGCACAACCGCGGTCGCGACGTGCGGGGAGAAGGAGCGGGTTCGCGGCGACCTTACTTCGGCGGAGACAGACTTCGACCTTACACTCCGCGGTTACATCCCAAAATATGGGGCGTACGCTTACCTCGCGATTCCTGACTGGGTTAATGCTTGTGTTATCTTTCCGATTCTTTTTTTTTTGTCGGATCGATATTTTCGTAAGCAAAACAAACTTTTATTTTGTTATCTTCATCGTTTTCTTTTCGCATGGATACACTACCACTTCGGAGTCGCTCACGCGAAAAATGCGTAAGCAAAGAGAGGGCCTTTCTCTCCGTTTTACTTTGTCACGGACGTCCTCCAACTGTAAGGTCCGCGGCCGCGTCATTTGGGTAGGATGAGTGTTTGCAGATCGCAGAGTCCGCGTTGGGGTATTTGAAGGGGTGGGCGATGACTCGATGTTTTTTTAGAAATCGATATTGGCCCAAATATTGGGGTGGGCGATGACTCGGGGATGGGCGATGACTCCAGGATATTACGGTAGTCAGACAGCTATGAGGATAACACACAAGAAATGCACCCAGAATTTCGCCATGGAACATCACAATGAGGAATGCATGAGAAAACGGAATGCTGTATGCCTAGCTTGCTAGGCACACGGGCAGGTTGTAGCGTGTATGTTAACGCAATCTGTTTTCTTTCTGTCTGCCACATTGCCACTACAGTAAAATTCCGAACAGTTAAAGGGGTTTGGACTTGCAAGAGGTAAAATCTGAGATAACTATGCCGCTGGAACCAATTAGTTTTCCATATATATTTGCTAAATATATTTTGTGAACAGCACTTCTTGTGCAATAATTCGACTGAACCCCAGGACCCTTGGATCCACCCAACCAGGGAGGCCACTCGTCACAATCCAGCTTGTCACCGAAATACTTGTTGCAAGACAACTGGTCACAGCAGCCTTCTCTATCTAGGTCATCTTGTCATAAGAACACTCGACACAGGCAGCCACTTGTAACCTGAAGGTTGCTCAGAAATTCATCTTTGTTTTAGAAGGAGCAAGATCAACCTTGCTTTGTAGAAAAGAATCAAAACGCTCAGAATTTGTGCTACCATGTTTTTACTAACAAGAGGAATTTGAACCCGACTTAGAAATACGCTCAGGACACTGTATCTGGTTAGACTACATTTATTAGAGCTTGGAACTAACGAACACTCAATGTATAAGACTTTGATGCTGTTGTACCAACACTTTTCGTGCCATTGTACCAAGAATTTTTGTACACAGCTAGCAGAAAATGCAGTTCTGGAATTCATTCGGTATGTAAGGACAAAAACTACTGCAAAGCAATACTGTTCTACAAATCTTTTAGTACGGTCCCAGATAATTATAAGACCAGACAGACCGCTCTGATAAGGTACATCAGAGTATAAAAAAAGGAACAGTAAGATATATTTTTTTAGGCTGGAGAGTGAATGTGTGATCTTCAATAACGCTTCATGTTTTAACTTGTCTTTTCATCTACTTTTTGCCTGGTCTTTTTTCTTGTCCAGAATGTCCCGTTAACTATCTGACAGATTGCTATTTCTGCATAAGTTTAAAAAAAATGTTTGTTACATGATTGTTTAGCTTATGATTATTCATACCTAACGTCCTCAGGATTCAGCATGCCAGTTCATAAACTGCTAATACAGTAACCATTTTTTAAAAACAAAAACAGACACGCGCTGTGCCGCGTGCTATGAAAGTCAAAGGAGTGAGCGAGCAAGCAACAGAAAAGACGCTTGTTGCACGAGGGATCATGCAACAAAATTCCTCGCCAAAGCTGGATGCTTAAAGGGGGCCCTGCAATCATATTTAAGCGTCTACCTTTTTTGCGGTTTCCACATCTCTTGGGGTTCGGGCAAGCAAGCGGGCACGAAGCGAGTAACTAAATATCAGTGAGTCCCATTTGAACCGGACGACGCGGAAACCTCCTCCACCTACAGGGGCGACCCGCGGTGCCGAAAGCGCACGATATGTGAAGTCTTTGGTCCTAGGCTTACTACTGGTCAGAGCCGCTCAAAGCTTCTTTTTAGTCTAAATACAAAATATAAGTGGCGCAAACCGTTTCAATTATTTATGAAAGTAGTTTTTGTTCAGTATTTTAGATCAGAAAAAAAGAAATGCAGTTTATGAAGTACGGAAACAAGAAGTGACCTGTTGACATACCCGCTACTGAGCAGTGGAAAAGGCGGCGCATATTAGAAAGGTGTAGTGGAATCAGGCTCCGACGAGCGCTGAGCGTAGGAAGGTCCCAGTGTACATGGTGGCGCTGCAGTCGTATATGGGCTCGAGGACCCGACCGGTTCCGAGCGTTCCGAAGGCTTTCGGTGAGGTTTGGCTTGCGGTTGGGCCGTTGGGCGGTATGGCAGCGCCAAGTGGCTCCTGTTCTGAACCGATCTTTACCCCGTGTTTGCTGTCGTTTGTGCCCAATGAAGTGTCATGCCGAATTAGTGTTTAATCGCGCAGCACACGCAATGCGAGCTGCCCTGGCTGCCCACTTCGTACAGCCTATCTAGAAAAAGCTTTAGTTGCTCTCGAGCTCTCGAGCCGTCGACATGGAGTGCGGCAGCCGTGAGCGCTCGCTGAGCTCACTACCCCTCCTCTAGTTCACGGCCACTCAAGCGACCAAGGACGTCATGAAAGCAATTTTCTTTTTTGCTTGTTTTTGAAATTTTAATTTGCATATACCTTTTAAAATAAAGCAAAATTCGAGAAAAGGAAAGTTTCATTAAGTTACCACGTTCACTGCGCTCAGGTATGGTGCAAATTAAAAACCAGTAAAAAAGTCCTTGCAGAGCCCCTTTAAAAAGACACTAACACGCATTAAAAAAATATTTTCATTTTTTGCCAGGCGATTTGGTATGGTGTCAGAGGACTAACTCAATTAATATTTCGGTACAGAGTTACGTATATTTTTAATAAATCCAAGAACGTAACTGCTCGAAACCGAAATTGAAACCTGCGCACGGAGGTTGGAGAAATGTAGAGGAGGAGAGTGCCGGAAATCACGTAGCTACACCCAACCACACCTTTTCCCCTCTTTCTTTTTTTTTTTTTTTTTTGTTGAGCGTAGCAGGTATTGTTTGTTGTCCGATTGCTTTGCAGTTATGTATGTTGCGCTCGGTGTTCGGCACTTTAAGATGACTTGTTTTGTACATTGAAGGGTAGGAAATGAGTAGTGAATGCCAGCGATCGGCTCTGGAAAGAATGCCCCCAAGATGCTGCTGGGGAGCTGCCTCACAGGTTCTGCATCCAAAAGTGGCATTGTGGGACAAAGTCTGCACAAGTTCCCGAAGGATCATTGGGATCGGGACCAATGGCTGGCTGCAATTCTGGCAGAGCAGTATCGAACGCCTCAAAAGCGGACGCAACCCGGTTTATATGCCCCTTGTATTTTGTGCGGGTGTCAAAAAGGGAGTCCCATTCCGTTTAGTTCAGCACCGCTTTGTCCACATTCTTTTTTTTCAGTTATAATTGTAAAAATAGAAACGTGTAAGTACCGCAAAATGTTGGACAAAAAAAAATTGTATGCCCACACTGGAGATTGAACCCGTACCCGCTGCGGTGATGCAGACACCTTTCCACTGAGCTACTCTACAAGACGAAATATTCTGTTTTCCTGACAACATAGACTTGCGAATGTCCCTGGGCAGAGGCAGCTCCCTATCGTGGAGCTCGAAGTTGATAGTTTTAACATTGAAATGTTCAGGCAGATGAGGGGGAACTCCCTCGTTCCTGGTAATGCAGCCAGTCGACTGTAGGTCGGAAAATTTGTTGCGAATTACCCTGCAGCAAAGACACTCGCCAGGCTTGAAGTCGGGCAGCACCACAGATCGGCCACACTCTGACCTACCGTAGCATACCGCGCATCCACCCATTCCACATTAAGCGCCCACTACCAAATTTGTAAGATCTGACAGAATATGCAGAGTACATTTATTATGCAAAATTGATAACCAGACAGAGTGCCCACCCCCATTTTTTTTTCAATTATTTTCAAAAGTTTGAGCGGGTGCTTGCTGCTATTTTACGGTATGTAAAAAAATCATACGCATGCATATTCAACTTGAAGTATGCACTTTGTGCTTGACGTTTTGCGCGTTTTTCATGCTCTTACCAATTAGTGTTCGCAAGACGAGCAATGTCACGGCGAGCCACGAGAAGGGCGACGACTCGGCGACGTTTTCGTGCAAATCAGCTTGGTGGTCGGGCGTATCCTACGGAATGAATCCTAATTGCTTTGATTGGTCCAAAATTTCTCTTTCGAAGGAAGACAGATTCGCTGGTACCGTGAACGACAGTTCCGAGTAGAGATACCACGCCCATCGTTCGCCACCATCGCCATCCAGCCGCATCCCACGATACGCGATCACTAATACCATGTTGAGAATTACGCAGTGAACACACAGAATGCTTCCAATTGTCTGGGCAACTTTTTTCAATCAACGTATTTGCAGCTTAGCCACAAAAATGGGTTTCATATTTTTTCTATTTTTAATATTGAGTGTGTGCCTTCAATGACCCACAACTTTGATTAAATTTGGTGGTTGTGTCTAAACCTTAGAAAACGGTTCGTGACCACAGAGAAGAGAGCGAGCCTGACTCAAGCTGGCCAGTTCTCGATCAGCAATTTTCGGGCAGAAAGAAACCGGATTTCGAGCCGAAAATTCTGTTCTGGGTAGTTGGGCACTCATATGTCATGTACAACTAAAAACCTGGGCGAGCATAAATACCCTGTCACTGTCCCTCTAACCTGTGACTTTTGTTCAGCAATATATAAATAAATGCATGATCATGATTACATGTATTTATTTTCTGCTTCTTTAAAAATGACGCAATATTTCTGGGAAACTATGTAATAATTATCTCAAGTCGACAACTTAAATTGTGAATGGTAAAATCACTGTTTCAGGTATTGACAAATTCTATTACAAATCCAAAGTAATGAATCTTTTTGTGGGAAAAGATAACTCGTCTCATACGAAAAGTCAAGTCCTAGTATGAGGGCTCCGTGTGACAAGTATTCAGGCATGATGAGAATTCCGCGTATGTGTTGCCCCATGACAAGTTGGACTACTGGACGAGTTCACCTACGACAAGTTGGCCTGTGACGACTGTGCTTGTGACGAGTTCTCCTTGACCCATTTTACTCGCGCGCAGCGCCGCTAGTCACCGATTCGGTAACGTGACGAACAAAATCAAGTGCAGTGCAGGAAAGTCGCCAATACGTGATGCCCTGCGGCTCCGTTCTGCACTAGCCGCTTACTAGCCACTAGCCAGTTGGGCTCCTGTACTTTACTTTTGCATGAGGTCATATAGTTTCTATGAAAGTCTATCATCGTACAAATAAAAAAAATGTCTGCAATATAAATCTAAGAGCACTTCTGCCTGCAGCACCTGATGTACTTAGAGCGTATGAACACAAACACGGAGAAAACAATGTCCACATAAAGAAAGCACTCACAAACTGGCTTGCTTTTCACTTCCAGTACCATTGAAATCATAGAACCATGGTATCCCAGCTAATTTATTACATAAATATGGTTTCTTTAGACTGGTGGGAAAACTTGCTTCTAAGCATTCACTATTTAGTCCATACTTTCAAGGAATAAACTAGGCAACTAAAGTTTTTTCCTTTTTTCAAGTACTACTGGATAACAGGCACTTAACTTTTTTTTAAAGTAGATGACCTGTAACATGTTTACATATACTGTAAACGAATTATTTTTCGTGGGCTCAATATGTCGCGATTTAAGGTCAAAGCTGAAGTTTTGGGATAATTTGCGGGTTCTAACTTTTGCGACGCAGTGGGATCTCAATATGAGATTCCAATGTGTTTACAATATTACTGGAATGGTTCACGGGACCTATTTATGGCAAATTGAAGGCGATTCGCGAGAAATAAGGTTTTCGGCAAAAATTACAGTCATTTATAGTATTCGAATCACAGTTCGTTGTTAACACTAAATTGCGAATTAGCTAGCATTCAAAGTACTCAATGTCGCACCACAACATTTGATGCCTGCAGGCCGAATTAGGGTGTATATACTCCGATAAAAACTTTGTGATAATTAATTGGCACCGACAGAGCAGAAAAGTAACGATGCACGGGTGTGCTTGATCATGAAACTAAATTCGATGCCAAGGTTTACCTCTATATATATATATATATATATATATATATATATATATATATATATATATATATACTTGGAAGTTTCTACTGCATGCCGTGTTGCCTGGCTCATTTTCTAGATATTACCTCAACGAAATATTTCCTGCAAGTATATAATAAAGTGCAGTGTGGTCGTCGAAACTATGACGGAAAGAATGAACTCAAAGCATCAGCCGCATTCGTCGAAGCACGGCTCCTGCATGCGCGAAGAGTGGCTTTCCCGCATAACTTTAAACATCAAGATGGATGAATGCACAACTCTGCTCCTATGGGAGCTTATATACAGGACCTCTAGATCACACTAACATCACCACACCCTGGCAGTGATCTACCCTACTTCTTCTACCCGAGAAAAACACATATGGTCATACGAAATTAATAGTGCGGAAGGTTCGTGCTCAGCAGCGAAGCCACAACAATGGCAGCTGACGTGACATCAATGCAAGCTGCGTACAGAGTGCTTACGAGCACCTATCTGGACATCAAAAAATGTGTTATAAATAATCCATTGAACTGGCTGCAATGAAAGTTTTCACAAAGGTGTCTCTAAATAGGACTGTCAGCTAAAGTACAGGGAGAAAATGGTTAGAACCACCTGGTTGGAACTGCCACTCAATGATGGTACAACACACTCAGATCTGCTGGATTTGCTTTTCGGTGTTCGCCTCAAAATAACTTTCTTGTCTTTGCTTTATGTAGTGCCACCTGCGAAAAAGAGTGTCAAATTAGACGATTTTTACTCAGTGCATAAGAATTTTTTGGCTTAACTTTGCTTGCTAAAACCAAAGTTCCTGTTATTATTTGGCTGCTACGGCTGTCCCTATTTGCACTCCGAGTGCGGATGGTGGTTGATTCTAATCCGCACTCCGAGTGCGGATAATTTTGGATCCTTATGCACACTCCGACTGCGGATTGTCTTGGATTCTTATGCGCACGCACTCCAAGTGCTTGTGGGTGTTGCATTTGCTTATCCACACTCCGCGTGTGTCGAGATTTGGACGCGGGAAACTGAACGACAGTTACTTACAATGTTAGTCATGTTGGCATCATTGAGCACATAAAAATTGGAGACTTGTGTTTCGGAATTCATTAGATTTCAAACAAATGCATACTTAAAGGGCAACTCCGGTCCATAGTTTCGATTTTGGGATTATGACTTTTTAGCGCAGTCAGCATCCCTGAATTACAAGGTGTAATTTTTTTCTCGCTATTGTGCGTAGTGTTAAAGATATCGACGCCTCAAAGATTTGTTTGGGGCGCAATCGACAAAACCGAAACTAGCTGCTCGAGGCCCTGGCAACACTGGAAATCAGTCGCTAGGCGGACGTGACGTCATGGTCGTTCTCATTCAACGAGTATGCGGTCCAAGCGGCACCTGCCTCTGTGGCGCTAGCCATTTAAAGATAAAAGGTAAACTGCTTTCATTTTAATTCTGTATATGTGGCAGATATCCAGCATTTGTAGCAATAGTTAGTGCATATACCCAAAAGCTAGCGACTGGTAGGCGAGTGAACTCATTCGGTGCCGGTGTAGGACGCCGATCTTACTACCCCTCCGCTTCGATTACGGTAATGGTTATGGTGTACGCCAAAATCAATACCGTAGTCGATTATTTCGCTAAAACGGCGGAAGTAACTTTCTGTGGCAAAATACCCTGATTGTTCGTTGCTGTTTGTATGAGCGGTGAAACGCACGCACAGCAGGCGTTGATTAACTCTGTACCCGGCGGCCGTCGCCATGCGTGCACTTGTCCGTACTCATCTCTAGGCCTAAATTGTCATCGGGGCTCCGTGGATGGGGCAGCATTGCTCTATTCGCGACTCCAGCGACCTACAGGGGGCGCCGCCACCATACAAACGTGGCCGCTGGGAACAGGTTGCGTCGGCTCGGCCGGGCTTCCTGAACGGGTGTCGCATTCCATTTTACAGATTTTCTTTTTGTTTAATGCCCTATTTTATAGGTATTCTAACTGCGACAGTTAAGTGTGGCCAGTGCGCATGAACCTTCAGAGCATGGTTTTGTTTTCCCTGTGCTTTTTGTTCTTTTCAGGTCAAACTTTGGTTTCTGAGATTTCGTTCAAAACCGAAGCTATGGACTCTGAAGAGGCAGTAATAGACTCTATAGTCAGTGACAGGTCAAGAAAGAGTGCAAGCCCCTCCCACCCCTTTCAACTTTAGCAGAGAAAACGCTCGAAAGGAGGCGACCTCTTCTCCAGCATTCCCTCTGCTAAAAGGAAAGATGTGGGAGGGGCTTGCACTTCTTTCTTGACCTGTCACCGACTATAATTAATTTTGATCAGCTAAGGAAAGCGACGGTGACTACAGAATTGTTCCGCCGAGAGTAATTTTCAGCTAACTCGCAAGCCTCGATCATGCAACTTATCTGCCCGCGAAATCGAGTTTTTGTGCGTATCCGTGTTTAAGAAACAGCTTTAGTCGTCTGCTCGGTCAACAATACAGGCTAAAGAAAAATTACGAAAACTAAGCAAGTGCTTTTTGAGCCAAGGGACATGTTAACCCACTGGCACCCCACTAAGCAGCTGATACTCGTATTTTAATTCAGGTTTTACTAGCAATAGAGAAGTCATTTTGACGAATATGCGGGTTATGTATTATATTACATACTATGTCCCACTAAAGCGATATTAGTATATTGTTCGGGTTGAAATATGAGCTTAGTTGACAAGCTATTAGGTGAACTGCTGAATAAAAGTATATTTGAGACAGAGAGCTACTACTTAAACTCAGCTGAATGGTTCTAGCCGGCAGCACAGAGAAGAATACAAACAAACTGAAGAGAGCCTTCATCGGAGATTCAAGCAAACCCCTCTGCTTTGAACTTGACTTCGAATCCTGAACGGAGAAATTTAGTATTTTTCGTGGCCGGACAACCTGAGCCATGTAGACGTATATTGCTGCTGGCTTCGACGGAGGTATAATATAAATATTGGAGGCGCGATAAAGATGGAGGCGCGTCCCCCACCTTTTGAAAGCAGACAATTTCCCTCATTAATTGTATGCAGCAAGCAGGTTTTCCCAAATCAAGTAATTGCGAAATGAGCCAAACTCCTCGGTGTGGTCCAGAGGCTTCTTCGGCAAAAATGCAGCCAAGATGAATAGCCAACGCAACGACCGGTGTGGGTGGTTCAATCTTCAAGCTAATCGAACACAACCAAACTCAAGAAAAGCAGCTATCGACCCATTCACTTGACTGCAACATTGGTGTTCCCTCCAGTGAAACAACTCATCTGTCGTCCTCAGTCCACTGTTCTACATCCTTATAAGGAAACCACTTATGAGTTACCAAGTAGTCGTCACTTTGAATGAGATTCGAGACAGACAAGAAATCAAAACGTTTTTAGTGATTCCTTTCCATCCAAGAAATCGAAAGCACGTGACCGTGTGTTGTGGAGTGAACGGGCTTTCAAACACGCGATGGAAGGAAACAATTTACTGAGGCTTCATCACACTAATGAACACCCAGGCGAACTTAAGAAATATTCGGACCTTCGTCAAATTACATTGTTCGCCACAGCGGCGACAACACGTGTCCGCAAATGCCGCCAAAGATGCGGAGAGGCGCAAAGCGACCTGTTCCAGCTGGTTCCCGGTTTACCTGTTGGTGGCGTCCGTTTTGCTGGAGTCGCGAATACACCGCGCTGCCAGTGACGTACAGTACTCGGGGGCCCTAGCAGTGCGTGCACTTGTCCGTACTCGTACCCAGGCTTCTCGCTTTCGCGCTGGGGGTCAGTCCCACACACGAAGCGTTGGGACTCTCCGGCACGGGCCGCAGCGTCTGAACACGCGTGTGCTTGGCTGTATACGTCTGTTTATTCGTTTGTTTGTTGTTGTTTTTTCTTCAGGCGCGTAAAAGCGAGTTTGTAAGTTACGACACTGTAATTTACCACATAAGCTCGTCTAGGTGGTGGATCTAATTTGTGAAAATATCAAAGAAAAGGCTTGCCGCACTCAAAAGTCAAAAAAGAAACACAAAACAACTTGTGATTAGAGCTAGTTAGTGGTTGTAGCCTACATGCCCACCATTCCCCATTCAACGGAGCGTGAATGCTCCATGTTCAACACTGCATTTGACAATAACTGCTTTATTGATCTGGATACTTTTATCATGTTTACCTTTTGTGTAAGACATGCCACTTAGTAATGCGAAGTTCATTGCTATGTTGACTGCATGTTTTACCTGACGTCTTCACTGTGGTTCGGCTGGAATCATCTATTTTCACCAATTTAATGCAGGACGTATATCAACAACCCACAAATGTCGAGTTTTTTTTTAATTATTTCTGCCTCCTTTTTTTATATGGGATAAACAAAGCATTTGATTTTGAATCCCCGCATCAAGGTCGTGTGCCAATTTCCAAACTGAGCGGGCTTTTCTTTTTTTTCAGCAGACACATTGTTTAGTGAAGACATTGAAGACGACGATAGCTGGAGCCTTAACCCATATGCACATGACCCACTGCCACCTGCTGACGAACTTCGCAGGAAGAGTGCTTCTGTCTGACAGCACGATGCGCGCGAGTGCGCACCAACTTGCTCGCTAAAACGAGTCTTGGAGTCCTCACAAGCAAACAAACAAAAGACTATACCGAAGCTACACGGGCTACAGATCAAAGCAACGGCGAAACACGCCAATCACGACGGCGGTAGCGTCTCAAAGAAGCCCACTTTACGCCGCTCAACCGTGCAACGGGCCAGCCCGTCCGGACAAGGGAAAAAAAAAGAGAATGACCATGACGTCACGGCCCAAGATTCGTTTAGCGATCGGTGACCCGCAGGCAGCCCGCTAAGGAGTGGCTGCTCGCAGCGGGTCGCATTTTTATTATCAGTATCAGTTGGGAATGCGGCGTCCCCTTGACATAATATTTTGGCTGGGGTCGTATTTTGTGTCATTAAAGCGATACCAGTAATTTGTTTCCTTTTGAATTTTGGCCGAAATTGCCTTTTAACTGTTTTTTTTTTTTTTGCTGATTTGCATTAGGTGGCGCATTTGGGTGCAGATTGAACTGCACTCGCACCTGGGGGCTTGAGAGAAAGGGCATCAAAGCAAAACACAAGCCATCCCTATTTTTCCATCAGTTTCTTTTTCTTTGTTGTTTTTATAATCTTATTATTAGCAGACAAAAAAAGACAAAAGTATGTGTAAGATTTTTACGTAAAACGCACCTGTGCCACAGTCAGCGCATTAAGACTGTGCGGTGCTTAGCTGATCAGGGGACAATAATTCAGGGGGAGGGGGGCTAGCGAACAACTTTTAAGACAAGTAATTTCCCCACCCACGAACAGATGTTCCATACTTCAAGTGCCCAACCCGCAGGCTCGCATACTTTCAGTGTTCGGCATGCTCGGCATGTTTGACATTTTCGATCACATAACCACAACAAAACAACTTGTAACGGCGATCACATCTATCGACGTCAACTTACAAATGTGCAATTCATTATTTTTAAAAAAAGCTACAATAACAATTTCCAGGGACCTTTCACGCATTCTCCCACCTAGCAGTGTTGAAAGTGTTCGGGGGGGGGGGTTATAATTATTATTTACTGGAAATGACTGATTTTCCCATCCATTTCTACGCCACTGGTTCCATCATTGATAAGCACAAGACAATACAAGTCGAAAATCTTACACCAGCTTCCTTTCGCTAGTAAAAATGTTCAACGCTACAAAAGAAATAGTAATAGCCAGGATTTTTTTTGGGGGGGCGGGAGGGTTGATGCATTTGAGATGCCACTGAATTGAGGTAGGAGTCCAATGCCCCCCTCCGCCCCTACACACACACTGATTGCTGTGTCCTCTTATCCAAGATCCCCGAAGCATGAGTATCGTTTAATCTCAAGTGTGCCACCCATGCTAATTAACTGCTTTATTTATTTATTTATTTTTCTCTTTAATGTGCCCACAAACAGCTTGAGGCCTTATTAGTGTGCACATATTACAAACAATAAAAGAACAGATACAGACAAACAAACAAACGAGCAAGGCACGATATAGAAAAGATGAAAGGAAATAAATAAAACTACGGAGAACAACAGAGCACAGATGTTTGTCAAGCAGCCAACAATGCTCTTCTAAAATATAAAAGGGGCGAAAACAATTCCAAATCACCCCTATCGCAATTTTAAACAAGCTGAAGGCGTGTCATCGGAGAATGGACACCAACTTTCTGCGGGTAGAAAAGAAATGAAAATCTGATACGTTTTTGAGGAACACTGAAAGCGATTACACTTAAAAGCAAAGGTGCATCAATTGTAGCGTTCACTATTTTATACAAAAAAGTCATGTCTCGCATTAATCTTCTTTTGTGCAAGGGTACCAGGTCAAGCAGATTAAGTATCCATAATCAAAATAGATGCACCTCCCAACCCATCTATTATAAACAATACGCACGAGACGACGCTGCACTTTTCCTAAAATACATGATTGAGTCGATCCAATGGTGTTCCATACGATTGAGCAGAACTCAAGTTCAGATAAAACAAGGGCACGAAATAGATGAATCATGCTAGCGTAAGTACGAAAATTCCGCGTCATTTGGGAAATAATGCCTAGCACCTGATAAGAATCATTCACAACTTTCGAAACATGCTCAGTAAACAAAAGGCGGGAATCAAACAGCACTCCCAGGTCACGAATAGTATCTGACCTCGCGATAGCTGAATTTAACATGCCAAACGAGTGCTCAATGCAGCTTGTCTTTGCGTAAAGGAAACAACCTTGAACTTTTTGGGGTTAAGTACCAAATTATTTTTCAAGCGCACCAGTTTAGAACTGCCTGAACATCGTTTCGCATCATTAGGCAGTCAGTAGTTGAATGAATTTCGCGATAACTCTTCACATCATCTGCAAACTGCAGCACCTTTGAATGCTGCACACTGTTTACCAAATCATTGACAAAAATGTTGAATAACAACGGCCCCAGATTGGATCCTTGAGGCACTCCAGTATTTAAAACATATGAGGCAGAAAAACACCCTACATACAGCATTCTGTTAGGTCTTCTGCCAAGATAACTAGAAAACCAACTGCAAAACAAGCTAGTCAAACAAAAACAAAAACATTTGTTTGAAATTATTTTAACATCGAAACACAGGCCTTTACTCAATTAAACACGGC
Organism: Ixodes ricinus; assembly: GCA_037355805.1. Lineage (NCBI taxonomy): Eukaryota > Metazoa > Arthropoda > Arachnida > Ixodida > Ixodidae > Ixodes > Ixodes ricinus. Next base: position 38,803 of record JAZHYW010006261.1, read on the forward strand.
AGAACTACTAATATTTCAATAGACTCGTCGATGCTCCTGACACGAGAGTGTCACAACCAGTCTTGGGCAGTAACTAGCTACTAATAACGTGTTACTGGTAACTAGGTACTTTTTTCAGTAACTTGTAACTCGTTACCTCTTAGTGAAAATAACTTGTAACTGTAACAGGGTTACTATTCTTCAAAAGTATCTCTAAAGAGTAACGTCGCTACGGTTATTTCTCAGATTTATGTACAAATATATTGCAAAACACGACCGCCAAATCGCCTCGCAACTCGGGAGAGAGTTCCAAGTCCTGATACGGGAAGGGCCCAGCACAAACTGCTGCAGAAACCATCTGAAGCACGAGGGAAAAATAAAATAAAAGTAAAAAGGAAAATATTTTTGGGTGACCCCTGTTTGGCCAAGCTGGTCCCACCAACTGGAAGGATAAAACGTTTCTGTCTGTACCTGCCGCGTATTGTACATCGCCCACAGCGCACGCAGATGTAACGAAGTGCGGCATCTCTAAAGTGTTTCTTTTTTCTTCGTCCGGCGGAGGAAGCAAATGCTTTTCTCGGAGGACAGTCCTTGGTGATTGTCGCCCCAAACGCTCGCAGGCTTACAGGACAACAAGCATATGCTTCCTCCCCTCTAATTTGAATTGTCCAACTCTCAGATACACTCTTGCGGGGTCTCGACAACAAACCCACTTCTCTCCCTTCCTTTTTCTTTTTTTTTACTATTCAATTGTTGGCTTTGCTTTTCGTCATCTACTTGTTGTCACCTGTTGCCCTGTTTCACGGGTCCCGTCACTTGAGAAAGAGCGTTCACTCGAAACGTCTGTGTCGTTCTGCTTGTTTGTTTTCTTGAAATTGAAAGAACGCTCTTAGTTGGGACCAGGGGCACTTGGCATCAGTTGGCTTATATAGATATTCACATCTTGGGCTTTTTGCATTGTCTATTCTAGTTTGGGGTGGTGAGGTGGAGGAGCGCAAACATGCCCGGTCTGGTTAGGAAGTGATGGAGAAAGGATCGCAACAGCCGTTGGGAATTCTACGCGCAGCGGTCGTTTGTAGCTCGATCAGTGCTTCTTTTGCACCGCTGCCATCCTCAGCGGGTTTGACGAAGGAATGCTGCCACAACATTGCTCTCGAGGTTTTCAAGAGAAGCTTCGTCTTTCATGAAAGATTGTCCGCACGCAGTAGAAAATGGTTCGACCGACGACTGGATTGGAGTGGCATAACATCTACAGAGCTGATTGCAAGGTATGACCTATATTACTATTGACTTCACAATTAAACACTTTTTATTGCTTCGTCCCATTCAGCCTCACCAAAGAAATCCAAAATTACAATTGACCGATTCTAAACTCGCGCCATGATTGGATCTACCCAAGATCTAGATGTGTGCCGTTGTATTTGTGTATACCTCATGGTGGTCACGCTTATCTTAAAGTTCTTCATGGATCATCAGGGGGTATCTGCCAGCTTAAAACTTTGAAAAATTAAAGTCTCCTGTTTTTTTGACAAAGAAAAAAAAACTATAAATAGTTTATTATATAGTGAATTTACCCCAACACTGCCTTAAATTATGATCTTGTTCAGGGAGCTATTCATGGTAAAAATTTAAATAGGAAGAATTAATCATGTTAATAATCATTATTGGGAAACTCTTAGTCTCTCAAGATATCAGATCCACTATTGTGAACAACACAATGTCTCGTGAAAAATATAAGCCAATTTAAAGGCACATTAAGGAAGGTTCCTTTTTAGTGTTTTTTACTATATTTCTGTAAAGTAATGACAAAGTAAAGGCCTTACTTTAGCAAAGTAACTGTAACTGTAACAAGTTACTCTTTCAATTTTCTAACTGTGACTGTAGCAGTTACTTTTTTTTCCCTTGAGTAACTGTAACTGTAACACTGTTACATTATAGCAGTAACATGTCCCTGACTGGTCACAACACAAAGCTGAGAACTTCCGAACTACTGTGTTCCAAGTTTCCCGCAACAAAACCCCGCCACACGCGGAGTTCGGATGGGGAAAATCGTGCACACTTCGTACGCTTTGTACCAACGTCTTCATACCTCCGGTACAGTGTTTGCGCCTCCACACACAATCCACATTCATGGTGTATTTGCACGAAAGAGTTTTATCGCCGAAAGAAACCGAGTATGTCATAGAGATGTGACAAGAAAATAACACGAGAAGGAGGCAGTTCAGAAAACCCCAGCGAGCATTCGCACGACGGAGTCGCATGTTGTTGAGTCCCCGGAGTCTTTCTTTTCACAAACCTGCTGGCGACTTTCGGGAGCTCATTGTACAAAGGGCAGGGAAAAAGAATAAAGAAAAGTTACCCCCACTTCACAGCTGTTCATCATTATCCTCCCCCAAAAGCAGGGGGACAAAGGAGGGGGCCAGGTCGCTCTCACGCTGACGGAACGGCGGATATTCTGGAGGCCGATCACAGATTCTTCTTGGCTTGCCGCGAGCTCGGAGAATTAGCAAACGTCCGTGATGTGTACCACGTGACCTCAAAACTCGATGACGATTAATCCCCTCCTCGGGGAGAAATTCGGTCGTGTGAATACACCATCATGTACTCGGAGTGCATATAACAATCCAAAATTATTTGCACTTGAAGTGCGAATAGGGACAGCCTATTTATATTGATCATGATCGTCCTCCTCTCCGGCATTTTTCTTTCTCTGCTTGTGGTTTCCAGCAAATTCCCGCCATCGTCGAAGTGGGAAACGTTCCGTGTTTTCTTCTGTTTACTTTCTGATGGTGTTGTCAGGCGTTGTATTGTCGCATTGACGGATTCATGTGTTGCATGCAAAAGACGTTTCAGTCCTAGTTGGCAGCATAAATGTCTTCAGCGTGTAAGTGGGACTGGCTCAATAGTTCATCCTTTCGGACGCTATACACTCGGCAATGATGCTCTGAGCTCGCACCTCATTTCAACACGCATCTCACCTATAATTTTGAATCTAGAACGAAGACGAGCTGGAGTTCCTTTGCATTGCATGCCACAAATGTAAGTGCGTACACTACACTGAGAAATTTGGCACGCTTTTTGTGCCTCCATATCATGCGAATCTGTCTTCGTACGGTTGCAGTCTCGCCTTGCAGTGTGACTCCCGCCCTGTTTTTAACCATGTTTCCCGAGGTCCTTGTTAGTTCAGATTTCCTTTTTGGTTTGTGTATAACGAGCAGGTTAAAGACAAAACAATTGGATTGTTAAATAAAAGGTGAATGCAAACAATGCCTCCTTAATGGCAATTGACCGGTGCAAACAAACAAAGATCCTGGCTCAGTAGTATGAGAATCACGTAAGCAATATGATAGCCTCGTCCTACCATTGTCGCACATTAAGGCTCCGTGGGACAAAGTAACAATCGCAACCTGCCGTCACCATTTTAGTTTCAACGACACGAAGTAGAAACTTTTTCAACCCCCTTCTCCGTTTCGCGCCAAGTAGTAAAGGCACTTTTGCTGCCTCGCGACGATGTCGGTCCGCTCGATCGGCACCGCGCCTCGCACCTGAAACCGATCGACATTGCCGATGTCGTCAGGTAGCGAGGTCAGACGACGCGCTATTTTCTCGATGGCGGAGGCACTTGTAGTGGCCGCATTACACCCGTGGCCGTGAAGTACCTTCGCTAGCCTCCGCTGCGCTTACGTACCCTTTCCCCTCCTTTGCCTTATTCTGAATAAGCCCATGCTTTCCATACGGCCGTCCAAACCAGAAGTAACATTTCACTCCATGAACGTACGCCGGAACACATTTCTTTTTTTATGTATTTAGGTACATGAATCTGGAATACGTGTCGATTTGAGCCACGCCTAATCATTCGGATCAGAGCTTGGCGTTCTGACGTCCCCTCCTCTCACAGTTTCTCGGCGTATTGCACAACACACCTAATGAGGACAGTACCTGTTTGTTGAATGGGTCGAGAAGTCTTTGAGCGTGAAACCCACTTCACTTTGACATGCGGACTGCTGCCTTTGGCTGTGGTGGTTGTTGCTTGTTGCCCAAATTCGTGACAGCTTGTGATCTGCAAATCTAAACGAATGATGAATCAATATACGCACCTGAAGACTCTGAATCGGGCGGTGTCTTGCACCACCTAGTTAGTATGGATACATTGAAAGAAAAGCCCCGATGCAAAAGGGTTTGGTGCTAATGAATACTGATGGATAAATTGAGATAACTGGGTAATAAAACAAGGTAGTGACTATTTCGACGTCCTAGTTTAAAATATTTGTATGCATTATTTTAACGTCCATCACGATACGTCGCCGCCAGGGGTGTTGCCAGTGTCACGTTCGAAAGAAACAACAGTCAAGCCAGCCCCACCGAAACTCAGGCACGCAACACGTGACTCCGTCAACACGTCAACACAACACCGACAACACGATCAGAAACAAACAAGAACAAACCATAAAACGGCTACCACCATTGGCTACCACCGGCTACCACAACAGCAGCTACATTGACAGAGGACGTCGAAATAATAATGCCCTTATTTGGACGTTTTACAAAAGTGATGTCACAGACGTCTACCGTAAAGTTCCGGACAGAACGCCCACCCAAAATGAAGAGATAGATGGTGAAAAACATGAGGTGGGCTATCTTTGGGGACGCCTACAGCAAAACTTTATCGAAAACCGGCTACAAACTACGTGACGCCGGAAACTGATACCGCGAGATCGCTGACACCGCAAATCGCGTTTCACGATGCGATAGGCACGCGCGGAACCCGCTACAAACTTGCCTGCCACAGGAACCGATATTGCACGCGCAGATCGCGGACAGAAAGGCAGGAATCCGCTACAAACCTCGTATGTTACGGGACAAGTCACCGCAGATCGCGAACGCAGCAAAATCATATTTCACGATGCAACATAGTACACGCTGGACCAACTCGCGTAAAATGGAAATCGCACACGTAGATCGCCGGACAAAAACGCAGGAATCCTCTATAAACTCGCTTGTCCGACACGCCGGTACAGCAAGTTGCGCGGTTGATGCAATTCCTTCGGACATTGCGTGACGTCCGACAGAAATCGTGGGGTGGGCGATGTTTCGAATTTTTATGTTACAGATATTTAGCCAGAAAACGGGATGGGCGACCTCTCAGGGCGGCATTCTCTCGAACTTTACGGTATATAATTTTGGGCAATTGAATAAGGCAATGACTATTTCGACATCCACCATAAAAATCTCACAAATTATATCAAGGTAGTGATTATATTGACGTTCACCGTCAAAATATCTCAAAAATTATTTCAACGTCCGACTCCGTAAAACATTAAAAATGTGGTTTTATTATTTCGACGTCCCCCTTCAATGCAGCCGTCGCAGCGGTAGCCGTTTTGTGGTTTTGTTTTGTTTAGTTTCTGATGGTATTGTTTTGGCATTTTGAAGGATTCATGTGTGGCGTGCCAAAGAAGTTTCACTCGTAGTTGGCCGTGGAAATGTGTTATTCAGCGTGTGGAACTGGCTCGACAGTTTATCCTTTGGGATGTGACACACCCGGTGGCGAGGTTCTGGGCGTTCTAAGCATTCTGAGCTCGCATCTTGGCACGCGTCTCACTTAGAATTTTGAATCTACAACAGAGGCAAGCTGGATATCCCTCCGTCTTGGCTGCACCTTACAAATGTAAGTGCATACACTACGTAGCACTGAGAAGGTTGGCTTGTTTTTTGTGCCTTTATATCGTGCGAGCACGTCTTCGAATGGTTGCAGTCTCAGTTTTGCATCTGGCTCCCCCTTGTTAACCGGGTTTCGCGAATTCATTGTTTAGTTTAGATTTTCTGTTGAGTAAGAAACGATTGGGATGTTATTAAAAGGTTGTGAATGCTAACGTTGCCCCCTCGATATGTTTATTGACCGGTACAAACGAACAAAGCTTCTGACGCGGTTGTACGAGATACACGCATTTTCCAATCAACTGCAACTTTTATGCCACGGCATTCAGCTCTTTTGTCTATATAAACCATGTGAAATAAATGACAAAAAGCAGCGGTGCCGCATTCTGTAATGTTTGGCACAGCCAAGTTTATGTTATGTGCGGCCCAAGAAATAATGTACTGTAAAATTTGTTTTTCTTTTTTTTTTTGCATTTCACATTATATAGAAGGTTATAAAAAGAGCAGTTGACTGCACGACATTTGTTTTCGGAAATATGTATGCCGAACCACAACACTGCCGGCAAGCAAGATGATATTTTTTTGACCGCCACCTCTGATCGCTCTCCAGTCTGGGTTCCAAAGCTCCAAAGTTCCAAGTTTGAGAAGTCAAGATAAAGACAAAATATTTCCAAATCTTCAGGAAGTAGCATCACAGATGTCAAAATAATATGCAAAATTATTTTGAAAGTGGACGTCGAAATGGTAGCTAAACATTTGTGACGCTCTCTTTCGTAAAACGTCAAAATAGTGGCTTTATTATTTCGACATCCGCCTTCAATGCAGCGGTCACAGTGGTAGGGTGGAAGCTGTTTTGCGGTTTCGTTGTGTTTAGTTTCTGACGGTGTTGTTGGTGTTGTGTTATGTTGACATTTTGACGGATTCATATGTTGCATGCCTAAAACGTCTTGGCCCTAGTTGGCAGTGGAAATGTCTTATTCAGCATGTGTGTGGGACTGGCTCGACAGTTGATTCTTTCGGACCTGACACACCTGGCGGCAGAGCCATGTATAGAGAGAGTTTGGCCATTCATTGGGAAGTATAGGAGAAAAATGAGCAGGCACCATTGGCTGAAAGCGGGCTGGGCGTGTTCCAGGGCATCTTTACAAATACGAATGTGGCCAACTAGAAGCCGGAACTAATACCCTGGCGGTGGTCATGAGAAACAAACTTAATGAATGCCTCGGAGTCACTCTCGGTGACTGAAAATACGGGGCACATGATGTTTCAATCACGGTCATTCAAAATCATAGTGGAACAGCGCAACTAGCGAAATGATCGACGTAATCCATACGCCAAGCGCCGGGGGCGGGGATCTGCAGTCCGGGCGGTCACACTCTGTCCGAGCGAAACGGAGTTGAGCGACACATTCGTTTCTTACATCTTTCTGCGTGATCATGATCAAAACACCACGTACGCCCTATTTTCAACCATGAAGGGTTACTGCATTTAACTCTTACGCGGTTATCAAAACTATTTTTCGCTACCACCGCTAGGGGATTCTTTTAGGCTTCTGGTTGGCCAAGAGAACACGTCAAGCCCTCTCTGTGTTTGGTGCACGCCATGGCTCTGCCCGCGCCTCCCAATGACCAAACTCTCTCGAACACGGCTCTGCCTGGCGGCGATATTCTGAGCTCGCATGTTCTTTCGGCACGCGTCTTGCTTAAAAGTTTGATTATACAACAAAGGACGAGCTGGATATTCCTCTGTCTTGACTGCACGTAACAAATGGTAATACGTACACTATGTAACACTGAGAAATTTGTCACACTCTTTGTGCTTTCCACTGGCGATCCGCCACCTTCGAGGTTGCGGTTTGACTGGATCGGTTGTCCATTAGTAGTGTGTGTTAATTTCATATATATAAATCCTTTTTATTTCCCTTCATTGATGGCAGAGACCGAGGGAAAAAGCTATCCCAAAGCAGCTTGACGAGCACTCGGCCCCCTTATAGTGGCAGCATTGAAAATGATACAAACATCTCAGAGAAAGCATGTTACAAAATTAAAAAGATGCTGAGATTTGTAAAACATGAACTTAGTTCCTTTACGTGGTAAACAAACAATATCAGAAACAGAACGAAAATACTCCAAGGACAGCTTTGTCAAAGAATATAAGTATCTACAAAGACTTTCTAAAAACATGTATCATAGTGCAATCTCGACTGCAAACATGCTACATCGAGTACCAAGAAAACAAGCAAACAAATACAAAAATATTCACCTTCTTGAAATACACAAAAGACCTCTTTCATGTTGAAAGATGTAAACACCATCCTAGCAAGCAGGACCCTGTAGAACTACAAGCACATCGTTGAAGAAGCTTCGTAGAACAGAAGAGAGAAAAAGGTTTAACTCGCTGGCGGGCCGTTTTAATTTTCTTGTTGCCGCCGAGTATCGTGTGTAAAGGCTGAACCGCATGTAAGAGAGCGACGAAACGGAGCGACGGCGACAGGGAATTGAGTCAGCGACGAGCGACGAAACTTTCTCACGTATAAAAGCCGCATGCATGTAAGCGATTTGGCGAGCGACGACGACCCGCTTCGGTGCGAGGAAAATCGCATAAAAGCGACGGGAGCGAGCGACCAAGGCGATGAACGTTCAGTCGAAGTTCGGCTCACGTCCTGTCCATTCATCGCTTTGTCTATTTTTTCTCGTGCGCTGCTACCAGTTCGTAATCGTGAACCAACTCGCATCCATCGCTACATTGATCCATTACTCCTTTACCTGCGAGTCTCCTTTTAATTTTAATTGGTCCGTTTATTAATTAAAACGGCCAGGTGAGCGCGCCGTTTTTACGGTTGCAGATGACACTACTCGTGCGCAAAATCGCGGAAAGTCGACGTTGAAGCAGTCTCACATAAAGCCAGGGCCGTGATGAGGGCCTTGTGAAGTTTATTTCAAAGCTATCACTTCGCACCTAACGATTCAGACTGGGGAACAGTACCTGTTTCTTGAGTAGAGGATCCTTCGAACGTGAAATCAACTTCACTTTCACGCGTTGCGTTTGTTGCTGCAAAGAATGCTAAACGAGCGGTGGATTAAGAAAAACGGCTGAAGCTGAAGCCTTTGAATCATGTGGCGACTCGCGCCCTCTAGTCCCTGCGTCACGTAACAAGCGTCTGCAGTGAACCGGCGTGAATCGCTGAGTGCGTTTTGGACATTTGGGTAATATATTGCGTGTTTTCATAAAAATTATCATATTTAAAATCAGAAACGAAGGCAGTTCTCTAGCCCGGGGAGCCAGCGACCACGGTGTCAAGTGTAGAATCCACGACCGGCTTTATTAGGGGCGACCAGGTCACCCGAGGCAGCGCGAGCGCGCCGCATTTGTTTTTGCTTGTTTAGTACTTTCTCTAGTTCGCTGAACCGCCACCGCGTTTTCTGGCGCTGTAGCTTAACACACTAGCAGACGCTTTCGCGTGTGTATCTGTGTGTGTCCGCTCCACGACCGGCGACGTTTTGAGGATAATCGGCTGTATTTTAAGGACTTTTCTCATCGTTATTGCGATTGTACGTTCGGTAAAGAGCTAGAAGCTGATCTAGATCGCATTCTTCTCTAAACAAACTATAACAAACTTCCCCTAAGCTAGACCAAATGCGCTACTATGCACATCACTGCCTCGCGTCAACCTTCGACCCCTCCAACACTTTTCCTGAACCGAGTGGAGATCCCAAGAACAACGCATATCCACCTCCTAGATGTCATCATCGACCAGCATTTCGATTTCCATCGCTATGTCCAAAACGTCGTGTCCGGGGAAAGTTGACTCCTTGGCTTCGTCATTCGGTCCACAAGAAGAGACAGTCCCGATGTGCCCAGATTGCTGTTCACAGCACTGGCGTTAGCCATCCTGGAGTTTTGCTGCTCGGTGTGGGATTCGGCAACCAGGCAACTTGTTGCCTCCCTCGAGTCGGTGCAACGTCGCGCTTCCTACCTTATTATGAGGCGTCAACTTGGCCTCCGAACACCATCCTATCCAGCACTGCACCTCCTCCGTTCACTCGGCAGGGACCCGCTTCAACATCGACGTCAGGTAGCGACCACGCGGCTCCTAGCCACTTTTCTGCTACCGGACTCCACGCTTCCTTTTGCCTCCTCCCTGTGGTGTACTCGCACTAGTGGACTGCAGCCCCTTTTAACCCGTACGCTTCGTCACTAGAACTCCTTCGCACCCCGTGGAGTGCAACTTTAAAAATCCCCCTCCCCCCCCTCCCGCCAGTCACCAGTTCACTACCAATCAACAGTGTCTCACTTCGAACATTCACCAAGAGCGTCACGGCCCACCTGCGGAGCATTTAACTCGAGTTTTTATTCCGATCACGGAGTAGGCTCCAGCAGGCGGACTGGATGCACCGTCCTCGTACACCCTACTGATGCTTAGCTCACAATACTAACTAATCTGCTCGAGAAAACTATATTATAGTGACTCTTTTTAACTTATTTTATTCACACTATGTGCTAGCATTAGCGTCTGCCTATTAAATGCGACAGAAATAATCTAAAACCAACGTTATTTCCACACGTTTCCATTGCCTTCCATAGCGGCCGCCGCGCTTTTGGTGTTGAGCTAGGGCGGCGCCTAGCAGAACACTCGGTCCCTCTAAGCCGTTCACGTGATATTTCTTGGCCCGCGCGCTCCCATAGGGACACGCGGAGTGAGCAGGTCGCCCCTATAAAGCCGGTCGTGGTAGAATCAGTGCAATCATGGCTGTGTTCCAAATCTTACCCAAATGGATCCAAGTTACTCCGGCGGATCGTATCATGTGACAGCACAGATTGAAAAACGCTGGACGCGGTTAGGTTTTAGAACGCCAAGGGTACAAAACCCTTACCCTGGAGTAAGATCGAGTAAATTTTGGAACACGGCCCGTGAGTATCGTCAGCCGCAAAGCGAAACTAAAACAGCGAACAGACGTGCGTTATTTTCCAACTCAATTCCGAGTTGTTGTATTATGCTTCCCCAGACGGTAAGGAGTCTTCTTCGTCAACCGGGTGTGAACGATGTTTAACTTCGCTATATTTCACGCCCAAACCTGGGTTCCACAACAGATGTGTAAAAACAAGCCACGATTCTAAGGCTCATTCACACTGCCCCGTATTCTTACGTTAAGTTGCGTTACGTGTAAGTCACCGAAACATTCGTGTCTCGAATGTCGCTTGTCATGCTTTCTCCTTGAACTGGCAGCCTCGCTTAATATGAAGCAAAGGGGTCCCGGTGACTTCAACGTAATATTTCGTAACGTAACTTAACGTGAGAAAATGGGGCAGTGTGAATGAGCCTAAACAGTCCAAGGGACCCAGGCGAAAATCAGTCTACTTCCAGCTGGATTATGGAACTGGAAATGAGGCAGTCCAGCTGGATTCTAGCTGGGTCCAGCTGGATCCAGCTGGAATCCAGCTGGACTGCCTCATTTCCAGTTCAATAATCCAGCTGGAAGTGGACTGATTTTCGCCTGGGGAATATAGACAGTGTTCAAGGCACGCGAAAATTCCGGCGACGCTTATATATTGATAATATGCCAGTGCTGTCACTGTGTGAAAATGACCCCATGTGGCATCTTTACGAGCTGTTAAAAACATTCAAAACAAAGAATAAAGTATGCAGGCTATGAAAGGTGTCTTCTTTTTTATGATTATTATTATTATTTTCTACGCTCGGCAGTTTTTATTCCACACTTGTTCTCAAAGATTTCGAGGATGCAGGTGATGTTTCGAACATAGAACAAGCATCTTCGCACAGAGCAGAAAAAATAAAAAAGCAGTACTAACTTATTGAAAATCGGACTATATTACGTGGCCTTCAGTTTATTTCGATCATTCATGCACAGGCAACTATTGATCCAGTGCTACTGCGTAGTTCTTGTCGTCTCTCCTAATTTTCCAGATGTCCTTCGTTCGTTTGGCACGTATGTTTCCCATGCTTGAAAGTGTCGACGTTGTGTTCGCACCAACAGTGTCCGACAGTGCACAGAAATACATGCACACAGCCGATTTCGCACCGGTTTTAATGCAATGAATTTGAAAGAAAAACGCTGTAACTGACCAACTTTTTCGTCTGCCTGACCGAGAAATGTTCCAAGCTACGTAGGAATTATTCGGGATATTTGCTCTTATCGCCGACCGCAGGAAGAAAATGCATTCACTTTTTCCCATAGAAATGCATTACTGGAAGTCAATTTTTTACTGGTTCCTTTATTTGCGACAGCACACTAGCGCCAGTTGAACCTCTAGCGTACATTATAATAACTCGATGATCAGAGCTCGGTGTTCTGATGTCCCCGCGCGTTCTCGTCTCCTCCTCTCCCTCAGTTTCTTGACGCATAGGTTCAAGAACGCTTTGGAGTCTCCTGCACATTGAGCGCGCACACGTTGCCAAATCAAGCCGGAAGACATGGAGCGCATGATGGAGGCTGGGCGTTCAAAAGACACGTGCCGACGTTCTCATTTTGTCAGCGATCCTACACGTCTTTCTCGCCTTCAGCAAATCCAGGGTGGGCCCACCACCTTTCAACTCGGCACAAACTGCAAACGACCGAGACTCTGCCATCAGACTTTGTACATGCATCTGTCGTCATTTCCCACGTGCCTTGTAACCATATACTATCTGTCGTGTTCCTTAAGCTAAGAAAATGAACAAGAAACACCGCAACTTGTACGACGACATTCAATTTACAAATTCTGGTGGAGAGAGCCAGGAGCCACGACTACAGCACCAAGGAACAAGTGTCTGGTGGAACAAAATATTGCGGTCACACAAGTGAAAGATAGCGATGGCTGAAAAGAAGCAACTGTCATTTAACAATTTGCAATTACGAAGATGCTTGTGCTGAGGAGTATCAGCCCAATAAAATCAATATAAAGTTCTCCTAGACTCCCAAGTCCCTTTTTCATACCCTTTGAGAATGCAGCACCATTGTCTTCACATGCATTAAACAACCGTACTGAAAACATGATGTCATCTTGCATAGGCGCCGACTAAGGGGGGCTCGAGGGCCCAAGCCCCCTCCGAAATTTCCCCGAGGGGGGGGGGGGGCTCTGCCACTCCCGGCGATGCGAGCTCTTCGGAAAAGCAAATACAATCGCCTCCGAAACCTCTGGGTGCACCCTTTAATCTCATCTGTGCGCCCTAGTGCCCACATTATCAGTGCCATGTGGCACTGAAAAATGATTTATTTCAAATTATTATTCGCTAGATGAAATCGCATTTGTAACTTGGTAGTGCGTCTTTTCAGGGGGGGGGGAGAGGCTCTGTTGGGCTTCAGCTTTCCCTGGGAAATTGGTCTCTTAACTGCTACAGCAAGATCCCAGCATCAAGCAGGATGGCAAAGTGGGAACTTTCTAAAGAGCTGCTCTACCCGTGGCACGTTTTCTTCAGCTAAGGTATGCAATGGCAGACAAAAGGATAACAGCACAGTGGAAGCTTGACTGTAGACCTTTATCTCTGAGAAATGGAGAAGCAAAAGCCTCAATACATATATTTATCATCTGCAGATTTTGTTCAAGCCTAACAACGTAAAAGTAGAGACAAAAAAAAAATCATCACAATAAAGATTGGCTTTGAAATTAATTACACAATGCAAAAATAAACACGCATTGAGCAACAATTCAAAGGACCCTGTAACCAAAGCGAATTCATTGCTCAGTTAGTCTTCATTGGGTCTTGGATTCACTGACCCTCTTCATTATAATAAAAAATATAAGAATGTTAGCCATCAGTCAAGCAGAGAAACAAACTACCAACCTATGTTACACAAAAACAAGCAAAAGGAATTTTCCAGCATATAAGGACACCAATGGTTTAAAAATTCCGATGCAGATAGGTACCTGGTAACATGGAAACCACTGCCAAGAACATGAAAACGGAGCAAGATAATACTGGGAACACCTAACACAACAAAAGTGACATTTCAAAGCAGATGTCACATAAATACATGATTGCAAAGATGCCAGTGCAAAGAAAGAAGGCTAAAACACTTAGGGTATAAGCATGTTAGTCTGTTACCAATTTTCCAAAACTTTCATCAATGCAGTCCCAAAGGGGCATTACACTGTACTCAGAATGGGTACAATGCCAGTTTATAGCAAAACCTGCTGGGCAGTGCGAGGGATATTCAACTAGCGAAGTCCTAACCGGTAGCAGGAAGTGTTGCGATGCACACACACACATACTCGGCGATCAGTCCCCCACCGAGTAAACTGCTAGAAAGGTCTGCGCACGGTACAGGAGGTCGGAAGAAAAAGCTTGGAAAAGTTACTTCACACTACTTCAGGCCCGTTCACATACTTGCGTTTCACTACGACCGACTGAGACAAGACCGGTTTTTATGCCTCTTGCGACCGCTCACGACCGGCTGCACAGCACTGCAGAGAGTCGTAAGCCCTCACTAGAGGCTTAAAAACAAGTTTTTAACTTCTCCCGTCGTAAGCGGTTGCAAGGGTGTGAATGAGGCATTACTTCAGTACCAAAATCTGCAGCAGCTGAAAGAAACAACAATGTAACAATTAAAACGGCCAACCTTTTTTTTTTTTTTTAATAATCAAGATTGAAGTTTGGTCACACATTAACTTTTGTTACATTTGTATCTTCCTCATAGATAGGAATACTATCAAGAGAAAACAATAAAAATATTTTTATAAGCATATTAGGCCTCGCCTCAAAGACCACACCTCGAGCGAGTTCAAGGGAGTGTGGAACAAGAGCTAGAGCATGACCCAATGTACATTCAGGTGCAGCAAACAAGAGTAGATGCTCTGACAAAAATTAAACACTGAATCCTATTCATTGACCCAACCTCTACATCACAGCTGGAGAAGAATCATTTACTACTCCCCAATACATCAGTGTGATGACGAACGGTGGAGTTTGGATGAGAGGCTCCAGGACAAGGCCAAATAGTCTGGCTCAGTGTGCACAGTCTAAGTGGCCAAGCGAGCTGGAATTCCGATTCAAGATTCTTGGATATTGCTGTAATTTGAAAGGCTTACTTGCTTCAGGCTTTACACAAATGCCCTTAGGGTTTGTTAACGTTGTGTTAGTTTGTGCCCGATGAGGCAAAACCGTTTAGAAAACGACCTGGGATGCTGCTGGTATTTGTGAGGCTTATAGTGCATAAGGGCTTTAGTGTGGCGAGCTTAGCTATTCATTTGAGCAAAGCCTTTGGGACCTATGCTGCACTCAGGTACAGGTACAGGCATAAAGTTCTGCACAAGTTAAATGATTACACACAGGGCAGGTTCAACTTACGGGTCAACCACAAAGCATTCCGCACGTGTGCATCTGGTTCTGGCAGATAAACCCCTATTCTGAGCAAAGCTTTTGGGGCTTTGTTTGCACTTGTAAGGTTTTTAAACACTGCATGTTTGATAATGATGGATCACACTGCTATTATGAAAAAAGGATAGATTCCACTATTTGCACATAAAATGGCTTACCACCTGTGTGCATTCGATTATGGCTTCTCAGATAGGAATTTCGGAGCAAAGGCTACGCTTGGCGCTTTGTACGCACTTACATCTGTTACGTGTAGGCAAGGCAGAGGAATATCCAGCTCGCCTTTTTTGTAGATTCAGAATTTTATTTCTGAGCTCGCATGTCATTTTAAGAAATGACATGCGAGCTCAGAACGCTCAAAACATCACAGCCAGGTGCGTTACGTCCGAAAGGATCAACTGTCAAGCCAGTCCCACACGCACGCCGAATAAGGCATTTCCACTGCCTACTAGGACCAAAACTTCTTAGGCACGCAACACATGAATCCGTCAAAACATCAGCACAACACCGACAGCACCATCAGAAACTAAACGGAACGAAACCACGAAACGGCTACCACCATTACCACTGCAACACCTGCATTGAAGGGCGACGTCGAAATAATTAACCCACCATTTTGACGTTTTACGGAAGTCACGTTACAGATGGTGAAATAATATTTGGAGATATCCTGACAATCGACGTCAAAATAGTCACTGCCAAAGTGGCAGGCCGGTGGTGCCACGTGCCCCGACCCCTACTAACCCCTGCACAGTGACATACTTTCCCGTTCCGTCATCTTTCCGACTTGCTGCAAGACGATTCGCCTCCAAGAGAGTCCCCGCGCACGGAAAACAAATAACACCAATGTTCATTCACACTTTTTTTGTTTAATTTGTTTTGTGATTTTTGCTTCCAGCTGGTTGGTGATTTCCTGTGCCAGGAGCTCCCTAGAACTGTGGTAGAGAGTGTGAGCTACATGGTTTGGGTGGGCAGTGGTTGGTGTGTGAACTCGATAGTAAGTGCTTCCATAGGCTTCGTATACTTCCCGCCCTAACTTCAGGTAAGTACCATTCGTCAGAACTGGCAATTATACTTCAGCCTCTGTCGCACTTACTATCAAGTTCACAACTGCTCGTTCAAAGCTCCAGTATGTGCCCTCCACACCTGTGTCCCGGAATGTCCCCGGGTGTCTACTGGCGTCGATAGACGTCCTGTGTGAGCACTAACCTGCCGCTGCAAGGATCTCTGCCACTGGGACTCCAACTTCCAAAGCCCTCGAAGTGCTGGCTTCTGGAGCAGAGTGCGCTTTAAAAATTAATATGTCGATCCCCGCCTCTTTAATGCGAATTTAATCTTGTGTGCTAGCGATTCATAATTTTATTGTATCGTAAGCGCCTGCCTCAAAAAACTGCTAAGTCGTTAGCAAGAGCTGTGTGAGGGTACCTCGGCATTCCTCCTGAGGTACACCTCTAACATTCGACTTGTCACAAGTCCATGCCTGTGAGAACACAGGAAAGAACAGGGTTGGAAGGGGCTTGGTTGTCCCTTAGGTTTTCCTCGCTCCTCCGAGTAGGAGTTCCCAGCCTGCAGGTCTTCCGAATGTGGCAAGTCAACCGCAGGCACCAGTCTGAAGTTCTGCATGCTGAGGCGAGAGCCAAGCGCATAGTTACCGGTAAACTCTGAGAAATCCATATTGACACTCGTCTAGAATTTAGACTTCCTAACACTCTCAATACATGCAAGGCCACCACTTCTTGAGATCCTGCGAGAAAGACTGGAAAGGTCTGGGAAAACTAAGGGTCACGGCAGTTGGCAAACTTTGAACGACAACTGCAATGCATGCTAGGTGGTTCTGCCAGATAACCCTTCCTATGGGAGGCATCTCGAAACAGATCTAAGGCAAACCCTACCGAGAGGCCCATACCAGACCACTCTTATTCAATCGAGAGACGAGCGACAGGACTTGTCATGGTAGAAGATTGAAAAGAGGCCCAAGTAGGCAGATCAAGAACTCCCCAGTGGTGTGAAAAATACAGTCGGACAGCTTCTTGGGGAGGATGGGGAGCACACTCGGGGAAGTGGACTATCGGTCATTCCTGGACACCTCTCCAATCAACTTGTCACATCAATGCCTTGGAGCTGATGGCACCATTCCTAGCCCCTCAGGCACTGGTAAGGGATGTGCAACTTGGCTGTATTTTCGAAGTGCTGGACAGCGGCGGTAGCAGCCACCAAAAGGAGGTAGCTCCTGCTCCCCACAGCTCACCAGAATAGCACACAAACTGTGGTCGTGGTGCTGGGCTTGAAGCACATCGGTCAGGGCACAGCACATCCCAGGCACTCCAACACGGGGCAAGCAGAGCGTCCCGGAGTGCCACTATCGTAATCCGAGAAAATGACCAGGTTACGTGTGCGCTTCAACTGCTGCAGTAGTGGTACCGCAAACAAGAGGAAACTGACCCTAGCTTGCCCAATTTCATTTTTCATCTGCCGCATTTAGTCCGGAGCCAAAGCCCTTAGAGCGTCAGGGGAGATAGGACCCTAGTTCAAAGTTGTCTGGCTCTGCCCGGAGCTGAAGCCCAAAGAACGTAAAGAGGGGGAAGGAGGGGCGGGGCATAAGGTGCGAGCTCTAGTGTGACGCCGAAAGTCACTTGAGATTGCCGCCTTTGTTCGGGGCCGGAGCCCATAGAATGTCAAGGGAATCGGACCCTACTGTAAACCGAAAATTGTTGGGCTCTGTCTGGAGCCGGAGCCCGTAGGACATGAGCGGGAACAGGCCCTTAAAGGGCAACTGCAAAGAAAAAAAAGTGTTTTTTTAAACAGCCTAATTGGGACAAGCATGTCACAGAAACAAATCTTCTGCGAAAAAACAATTTTTTTCTAGCAATCTTTACGCCACAGGACATAATTTAGTCGGAGTCCCAACCTCTCCGCATTTGAAACTCCCGCTCTTTCGACGCCCGCGGGGTGGCTGGTATACGTCACTCCGTGACGAATAGCAGCTACTCTGTGACGTATAATAGCAACTTTGTGGCGCGCGATTCAAAACGGGTGAAATAGCCGCAAACTAAAATCAGTCCAGCGCAATAAATATTGCTGTAAAAAATTTTGTTTTTGGTGGAAAAATTGTTTTGTGACATGCTCGTCCTAATTAGGCTGTTTAAAAATACACTTTTTTTTCTTTGCAGTTACCCTTTAAGGGGACACTGACACCCTCCAGAAAATATTTGTTTCTTTTTTGCCAGGTGATTATGGTGTCGGAAGACTACCCAATCAATATTTTGCTACAGCGTCACATACATTTTAATAGAGTAAAAAAAATGCAACTGCCCAATATTGAAACCGAATCTGGACTGCAGAGCAAGACGAAATATAGAGGAGGAGAGTTGGCAGAAGTCACGTGGCTGTCCAACTTTATTTTTTCAATCAACATATTTGCAGCTTTTTAGAAGCCACAAATAATCGGTACCGTGTCATCATAGTATCATGAGAGAAAATCGGTAACATAGGATCATAAGAGCAGAATTGCCACCATAAAGATTTGCTTCCAATTTAATTACACAATGCGAAATAAACACACTGAGCAAAGATGCAAAAGATCCTGTAACCAAAGCTAATTCATGGCTGAGTTAGTATTCTTTGAGACTTAGCTTCACTGATCCCCCTGATTCTATTAAAAAATATAAGGGTGATTTCCAAGCAACTCAGGCACAACTTTTGGGTCGAATTTTTAGTTTTTGTCAGAAAAATATATGTTTTCAGGCAATTTCTATAACAAAAGGATACGCAAACGGCGAGTTCGTCGGATTTTCTGTTCTCAAGTTATGGACCGTTGAAGCGGCCAAGGTGGAAACTGACATTTTCCAGCTTATCGGGGGTGCCATATTTCACTCCATCCCTTTTCCCTACTTTTTACGCTACATCAATATAACTTTTTCGGAACACTCTAGATGTGCTTTTTTTAAGCTAATTAAGCGTCTAGGTCATAAGATCCTTAATGTTTTTTTGTTTTAATTGTCAAACCGCCTCTCTGCGACAATATTTGACGAAGTTCAGCAAGCTGTGCTGTGTGACCTAATCAACATATTTTTATGATCTTTATATCACCATAAAGCTGCAACTAAGCTCCTTCTTTTGAGCATAATTTGAATATTTTGCGCTAAATACAGTCTAAGCTCGTTATAACAGACCTTGATTTTGACCAAGATTTTGGTCTGTTGTAAAGGAGTATATTGTATGCAGATATGAAGTTGAGTCAATGGCGCATAGAGGAAAACCAATTGAACTTCACAAATCGGTATGTTATATCCAAATGTCTGTTGTAACCAGGTCTGTTATAATGAGCTTAGACTGTATATAATGTGCAACATGTGCCTGAAAAACGAAGATTTCGAAAAACTAGCAAGTTTGGAGTTGATTTCCTAAAAAACCCACCCTTTTATTTCTTTTATATTTTGTTCACAGTTAGGTAATATAGTAGTCTATCAGGAACTACCAACAGAAATTGTAATATATTGTTTGTATGGCCGCTATTAAGACTCGAACCTCGTGCTATGAGCGTTTTGAACGGGACTTCACACAGGCGCTCTGCTGAGCAGAATTTTGGCCTATGTAAGGTTTTCCATTTATTGTTAGCAGTTATCTCAATATCCAACCATAAACATTAATGAAATTTGGAGTAGTGCACTTAAAAAAAGTTTAGAAGTCCGTATCCACAAGTGCGGGCACAGCGCTTATTTCCTTCCAATTCGGGGGAATGCAGATCGTTAATTCCTTTGGGGCCTTTTGCTTTCGGCTTTGAGTTTAAAATACCGAACTTGATATGTAATTGTCATCTTTTCCCATGTCAAACAGATATTTAGTGCATATACATATGTACGATTTAGTATCTGACGCTTAGGAAGTACGGTTTATTTTGTGCACGTACGGGCTTTCATAAAATAACGAGCATTTCGTAGCATGTAAGGCTTCATTTGTGTTAGTCATGTGTTTAGGTTTCATTTCTGTTTTCAGTGATCCATGCCGGGTTACTTAGACTTTTTCTCTTGACTTAAGTTTGTTCGGGAGTCTAGATGTTACATATCTTCTCCGTCAATACATAGGGCAAAGCACGCACACCTTGCAAATCACCCCAGTGCCAAGTAAATAAATATTGTTAGGATAAATATTGTTGCTTCACTGGCTCTTATGCTCAGATATTGAGGTAAGTACTAACATTAAATAGAAAACCTTACATAGGTCAAAATTCTGCTCAGCTGAGCGTCTATGTGAAGTCCCGTTCAAAACTCTCATAGCACGAGATTCGAATCCTAATAGCGGCCATACAAACAATATATTACAATTTCTGTTGGTAGTTCCTGACAGATTACTATATTACTAAACTGTGAATAAAAAATGAAAGAAATAAAAGGTGTTTTTTTTTAGAAAATCGACTTCAAACTTGCAAGTTTTTCTAAATATTTGTTTTTCAGGCAAATGTTCCGCGTTATATGTTTAACGCAAAATATTCAAGTTATACTCAAAAGAAAGAGCTTAATTGGAGCTTTACGGTGATGTAAAGATCATAAATATATAATGATTAGGTCACACAGCACAGCTTGCTGAACTTCGTCAAATATTGTTGCAGAGAGGCGGCTTGACAATTAAAAAACAACATTAAAGATTTATGACCTATACTCCGTCTCATCCTACGATGGACTAAAGCCCAATGCTTCAGGCCGCCGGGTCCAATCACGAGCCAGTTAGAAACCACGTGGTATATTTGCTCCGTCGTACGTATCAGTGCGCCAAGAAGCGTCATGCGCATGCGAGGCGACGTTTTCGTCTGCTTCTCGAGGATGGACAGAATGTCGGCCTGGTGTGTGTCTCTGTGGTGTGTGTGTCTCCTACTCGTCCGTCATTTTTAGCGCTTTTAACCCTTAAACATGTTCAACCAACTAGGCCAAATCCAAACCCTTCTGCTTATCGAGCCCTCGCGGTGGCTTCGTCTGCTTGCTATTACTGGAGACTACTGAAGACTGAAGGGATTAAATACCGCCTGCAAGCGATGGGGCGAATAGAATCTGGGATCAGAACCAGTGCCCATTAAAAATGAAGACAAGTCGGATAAAGTGTTTGACACGGGAGCGTATGTACGGCCCGCGTGCGGAAGGGAAATGCGGGTCCGGGGCGTGCACGTTTTATGTACACAAAAGTTGGATTGGATTGGATTTTTATGGTTAAGGCGAAACGACTTTATGTCAGTGTTGCCTGCTCACCATCATACTTCTCCAAACAGTTGACATGTTTACGAAGTATGGCAAGAATGTTTATTAAACTAAATACTATGTAGCTTTATTTCACCAAATATAAAAAAGCGCGCTAGCATAACAGAGAACCATATGTGTTATATTAGTGCTCTTCATACACTGTGTATCGGAATTTCTCTCGCGCACTCTTTCGCAATGCATATGCCAGCTTTTCTGAGGGAGTGCTCCGCCCGCCAGCCTTCCGGCCCTAGTCCATCGTAGGGTGAGACGGAGTAAAGACGCTTTATTAGCACAACTCGCCGTTTGCATCTTCTTTTATTAAAGGAATTTAGATGTAGCTACTAAAATTTCAGAGGAGTAAATTATGAGTTGGTGTACTTTTGTGAGTCACTTGTATCACTGGGCGACAAGGGAACAAAAACCAAAATGTGAGCTTTATAGCCATCCTACAAACAAAATATTACATTTTCTGTTTATTTTACTTTATAAAGTACTGCAATAGGTAGCTAGACAAAAACAATTAGCCAAATGAAAGGTAGGCTTTTTAAAAATTGACCTCCAATTTGCAAAATTTTTGAAATAGTCCTTGCTTTACGAGAAAATACAGCCCTTTCTATTTTACCCACAACGTCAAATTTGTTATCATTAGAAGGAGTATACTCTAGGCTTTCTGAAAACACTAAATATGTTAAGACACCTCAAATAGGTCACACGGAAGAGCTGATAAACATTGACAAATATCTTCCAAAAACGTCATATTGGCTCTAAGGTTAACAGCGCAATCACACACACTGACACACAAAGGGACAAACACACGCGCTGACTTACAACTCGTTTCGTATTCTGTTACTTCTTTGTTCTCGTCATTGGGTTGACTCTCCCAAGTTTCCATGCTGCCATATTGGCAAATTTTCTAAAATATATTTCATATAAATAATCACGTTAAAATTATTGATCAGAAAATAAGTGTGTTCACAGGTATCTATTAAAAAATAAGACGTGCCAATTCTGAATTAGTGTATTTTTGCAAGTAAGTTGATTTACTGACAAAACAGTCAAACAAAATCAGATTTCATGCTTTTATAGCTGCCATCTAAACAAAATATTACATTTTCTATTTATATTACCTTTTAAAGCACTGCAATAGGTAGCTATAGAAAAAAATCAGTCAAATAAAAGGTGAGTTTTTGAGAAAATCGACCTCCAATTCGCAATAAAATTTTGAAATAGTCCTTGCTTTACGAGAATACACTGCCCTTCCTTTTTTACACATAACATTAAATTTGTCATCAATAGAAAGAGTATACTCTCAGCCTTCTGAAAATACTATATATGTTACGATATCTCAAATAGGTCGCACGGAAGAGCTGGTCAAACTTTGACGAGTATTGTCAAAGGGACACCCTTTGACAATATTTAAAACAAAAGTGAAGATAAATATTCGGGTAAACGACACAACACTAAAAAGTCTCTACATCTGGGCCATCCGTTGTCCGAGTTTGCAGAGAGCCCACAAAGAGTGGGAAAACATCCGTGGAAAGTGGGCTGAATTCACAGAAATAACCGAATGGGGGCGAAGTTTGCATCTTGGAGGATTAATGAACAAAATGTAAGGGCGCAAACGAGCTGGTGTACATTGCACATGGTTGAAAAAACCCCGAGACTGCGGGTAAACGACACAACACTAAAAAGTCTCTACATCTCTACACTAAAAAGTCTCTACATACAGATGTAGAGACTTTTTAGTGTTGTGTCGTTTACCCGCAGTCTCGGGTTTTTTCAACCATGTGCAATGTACACCAGCTCGTTGCGCCTTACATTTTGTTCATAAATATTCACAATAAAATTATTGACCATAAATAATCGTTATTCTGAGAGTGACCGAAAAAAGTTACATTGCACTACCAAAAAAAGGCAAAAAGTTGAAAAAAGTGAAACATGACACATCCGACGGCGAGAGAAAGGTCAGTTTGCGCCTCGGCTGCTTAATTATAATGTCCATAACTCGAGAACAAAAAATCGCCCGAACTTGCGGTTTGCACTCTCTGTCGCTAAAGGGTTTCCCCCAAAACATATTTTTTTCGTCAAAATTAAAAATTCGACCTAAAATCCGTGTCTCAGTTGAAATGAAACCACCCATGAGAATGTTAGCCATCACAGAAGCAGAGAAACAAACTACTCTCCTGTGTTAAACAAAAAAAGGCAAAAGAAATTTTCCAGCAAACAATGACACTCACGGTGAGAAACCTCTGGTGCAGACAGCCAGGCAACACGGAAACAACTGCCAAGAACATGAAGATGGAGCAAGAGAATACTGGGAACAACTAAACACCAGAGAAGTGACAGTGGTGGGAATGCCCACAAGACTTTTAGGAGCAGCTCGTGTAGCAGGCAAAAACGTGTTTTGGAGCAGCTGTAACAACTTTTGTAGCAGGGGCCTGCCGCCCAGCAAGACAGCCAGACAACAGCACAAACTTATTAATTTTGTCATGTACACAGCTCTCTGGACTAGAATCAGTAGAAACAATTCAAATAACCCACAATAAATGGAAGAAACAAAAATTGATTAGCATGTACAACTAAAAACCAATACTTGTACTGGATGCCCCCGGCAAAAACTAGCACCGCGCAGCATGACAGGTAAACAGAATATAAATGAATGTGTCTGAAATGTATACAGATCTTTCATAGTATGATGTGAAAACAGTAGCCCAATCAATTGGGAACAGAACATATATTACATTTCTTTCATGGTGTCTTACACAATACAACTGAGAACAGTTGATTGTCTGGTCTGCACCAGAGCACAATAGCAGTCTCCATTATCATCCGTCTGTTGCAGTGTGTCCACATTAAACTTGCTATGACACCCTGCACAGAATATACCCAACATTAATATTTCCTTGATGATATCAACAGAATTTACCATGGCAGTATTCAAATGTGCATGGCTTTTAAAAGATAAGTCACTGAATGCAACATTCTTGAAAAAGTTAGACATTTTCAACCTAGCTGTTGGCTGGCTGACAGAGCGGCACTGTTTTCACAAGTGACTGAGCAAACAAAATATTTAGAAGCCTGCTTTCCTTAAAATTTGAGGCAGCATAAGAATATTTTAGAGGGGGACACTACCTTGAATTGCACCTTTTTTTCCAAAAAATGCATATTCAGAACTGCAGAGTTTTGGCATTTATGGATAACAAGGAACACTCTCACAAAGTCTTGTCAATGTGCACTGACAAACAATGTCAAAATAATTATTCTTTATATGTTGGTGAGGTGTGCTGCACTGCGTAGCACTCGTCATCCACAAGTGAAAATAGCTGAAAGCAATGTCAGTATATCAGAAGAAGTTTGAGGAAGACATCCCCTACACTTCTGGAAAGAATTTCTGACATTTAAGATGCAATTAGAAAATTTTAAAACATCATCTTGAAACTTCAAGTGCATTTATCTCAGCTTCACTTTTGGCAGCAAATCCCACCTTAATAAAACTATTGTTTCAGTATGAAACTACCGAGAGACTTAATATTTGCGGATTATATGCCGAAACTTTATCGAGCCGGTTACTATGAACTCAGATTTTACAATTTTATGTTCCTTTATCATGAAAAATTGTAATTTGCAAAACTTGGCAAATGTAAAAAAAACAAAAAAATACTTTCATAAACCTTTTTTATTTGAAAATTGCATATTTTCTTAAATTTTTTTTCATAGTAACCGGCAACAAGTATTTTAGTATGCATTCCACCAGAAAAATATGTGGTGATCAACACCGTTTCTCAACGATAGATTCATAGAGCAGATTCCATACAAAGCTACGTTTTGGGGGTATAGTACCTCATAAAATTGGTTTACAGGGCTGAAACTTTGCATGCCCTCTTTCTATATGGCTACAAATACCACCTGCGAATTTCACGCCGATTGAATGAGCAGTTCAAAAGTAGACATGCCCAGGTAGTGTCCCCCCCAAGAAGGCTGCTCTCCTTAAAATTTTAGACATACGCTTAAACTCGGATACACACCGGGGCTACCAATACATTCGAGACACAGCTAACACAAGACGACACCGTACCGTTTCACAGAATGGCCAGACTCAACATTTTGCAAATTTGGATTGTGCAAATTTCCAAAATATCTCGCGAGTTAAAAAAAAAAAGAAAATCGCGATCAGATGCGATATTGTAAACACCTTAATTTTAGCGAGGCCTAATTAAGCCAGCGCAAAATATTAGTCATGCAAATAAGACATACCATGGAAACGAATAAAAAGCATACATACCATCTGGTTGCGAACCTTTTTTACCGCGAAATATCCCGGAAACCTGCACTTTCCAACTTCGCAAAACGTCCAGTCAGCAAAACAAGCCGTTACGGAATTAACGAGCACCATGCTTTACATCATTGGTAGGTAACCCGGAATGAGATTTCACTGCACTAGGTAGTAGTTTTGGCGACAACCTTCCAATTCAAAAAGAAAAAGAGAAAAACGAGCAATGACCTGTTCATGACGTGCGCCGTATAGCACATGCGCACGTGGTGATGCTTTCTTCGCCGCTTATTGAGCCCTTTCGCTTTAATAATATTTTTAGTTGCACCATAAATATTTTTATTATTACTAACTGTTCGAGAATCACAGAAGCAGCACACTCCACGCGTATCACGAAAAGCGTCAATCGCGAGCCGATTTGTCAATCGCACAAGCGAAAGTGTTCAAACACGGTTTAAAATGCGCGTGTTAATGCGTTCAGTTTACATTTGCTACACCGTAAATAAAGTGCTGCGGCAGGCCAACATAATGATGAAAGAAAGGACCCACTAGTGTTGAAAGCGCCATCGCAGAAGCACAGAGGCGAACGGGCCCACCCGCCCAAACAAGGAAGACAGGATTAGGATTGGATTCTGTTGGCTATCGGCTGTCGTTCGCCTGGTTCGTCTTGACTGTCTATAGTACTCCCTTTGTATTGTTGGGTAACTTGCGCCACCTGGTGTTCGTTCTGAGGCGACAAGGAGCTCTTTGCAATTTTCGGTCGCGGAAATGTTCCTTTGGAGCAGGGATGGCGCAATTTCAGCAAAAAACACCCAATTGTAGCAGGATGTAGCAGCATCTATGAATTGGCGCAGCTAGGCGCAATTGGCGCAGCATTCCCACCACTGAAGGGATATCTTAAAGTAACTGTAATATAAGCTACATGACTGTGTAGATGCCAGTGAAAAGAAGGAAAGCAAAAACATTTCAAGTAGAAGCGAGTATTAGTCAGTTCCAAAGTTTCCTAAACTTTCGTCCATGCAGTCCCAAAGGGGCATTACACTATTCGAAATAGGTACAGTGCAAATTTATAGCAAAACCTGCTGGGCAGTGCGAGGGATATTCAACTAGCGAAGTCCCAACCAACAGCACTAAGCGTTGTGGTGCAAACACACATACACCTAGGCGATCAGACCCCACCGAGGAAACTGCTAGAATAAAATCTTAGCACTAATACAGGATGTCAAAAAATCTTGGAAAAAGTTACTTTACACTTTTTCAGGCCCGTTCAACACAATGCGTTTGACTACAACCAATTGAGACAAGACCGTATTTCAAGACTCTTGT
>JAZHYW010006262.1:0-44690 GCA_037355805.1 Ixodes ricinus
AAAGGTGTGACGTCACTGAGAGTTTCCGATGAATGTCTAAAAGTATTCATTTGAAAACAGAATTCCGATAACTTTATTTGCGAGATAGTTTGCTCCAATTCTATGAAATGCTGACCCTCAAGGTAAACACGATGTTATAATTCTTGGTTATGTTAAGAGGTATGCTGAAGTGCGTCAGGTTCAATTCCGAGCTTTACCATATCCCCCTATATTGCAAGCTCGAGATTTCAGGCACGATGTTCCCGATTACCCTAAGGTAACACTTCTTTTTTTTGTAATGCGCATATTTTTGCTGTTGTTTCTTTGGTATTATTCGTACGCATCAAATAGCGCCTTTAGCTACTCATAAAAAAATATAAGCTCGGTGTCAACGTTTGTGTCAGGCGATGTCAAGACTAACACAGCTTCCACAGTGCTGCAGCCACGCACTGCTCATAGGGCAGAACTCTACACCTTGAGACCCGTTCGAGCACTGCGAAGGCTGCGCTAACATGCAGAACAGAGCACAAAATATCGGTCCCCGAATATGGCGAAATCCTAGGGACCTTAGATTTTTCACTTAGTAGAACAGGCCATGTGATTTGACATTGACGAAATGCCATCCAGGTTGACTATTTTGTAGCAACACCTTATCACGTTTCGCTATTACTGCTTTCAGATTTCATAAATTTTACATTTATTAGCGCACGTGCGCTCGTTATTTTTGATCCGCTGCAGTTTCATATATTTTTGTTTATTTCGACCCCGACATATTTTTATTTCGAACGTTTCAATTTATGGCTCTCCACGCCACACCATTTTGGTCGAACGTTATCAATTTTCCTTTCTCCGAACAAATGTTCCAAACACCTATGTGTATCGGCCTATCCAACGCCCGAATGAAATTCTTGAGAGTCAATATATAATTATTTACAAGTGCTTTTTCTTAGCTTTAATTTATTCCCAAATTATTTCGCTACTGACAAGAGCCTCCCGCGAGAGGGCAGTTATAAATTTAATTATCGCGGCATCTTGTTTTTAAATTTTTCTGACATAAAGCGATGTGGCGAATTTTGTGACGCATCGTAACTGCAACTTTCCATCGACAGCCGTCAGTGCCAAACAAAAATGAGGCTCTCGTTGCTTTTTTTTTTCGTTGTCCTGCTTTGCCAAGTTCACGGAATTACGCAAGAGTTGCGGGGGATTAATTTGCGGTTCTCGTCTTTTTAGATACGTATTGAATGCGCTAGAGGCAGTGCATGCGTTGGATGGTTACGTCATAAAACGCCAGGACAAAGTCGCTCGTATTAAGTTAACACTTCGCGTTCGCACAGAGAGAACAAGTTACAGTGTCAGCCATTTATTTCTTGTGGAAAGTTCTTTGTCGTCGTTTTTTACAAAAACGAATGATTGTCCTGAAAGGGGATTTTGTCTAAACCTTTAGAAGAAAAGCCAAAAAAGAAACAACGACATTGGCGCACTTTGCATCTAAGTTAGGCCAGCAAACACGCCTAATTTTCTTCAGTGTCTTCAATGATGCCTGAAATGGCTGCATTTAAACGATAATAAAGTTATCTGTGTTAGCTTACATGGTACTTTGACTCTTATTTACTGCCCCGTGCAAAATAGCAAAAAATTGTGGCGACGGTGTGATAGCAATAAATGTGCAGTACTCTTTAGTTATTTTCTCTTTGATCTATTGAAACAAAAAAAAACTTTACACATTGTTGGTTCTAATCACTACTTGGCGGTGCAACTAAAATAATACATAAATATAAATATACATGATAATATATTTGTTCGCGTGGTTCTATTAATTATTACTGCCGCAGCGTTTGAGGCACCAAAGCTTCCTTTTACTGACGTAGTCACCGACCTCGCATCACACAATCCAAACACCAAGACTCTTTTCTCTCAACAACAACAAACAAATCTACAAAAATATTTTTTTTATTTTACTCTTCGGACGACACGCACCCCAAAAAATGTAGCTTACTGTACTGGGAAACGCGAGTTCGTCGCTCGTGTGCGCGCCGGCATCTAGAGTGGAATAGCACGGTTGCAACATGTATCTTGCGGCGCCTTTTCCAGAAGAGGTCCTGCAAGATTTATGCGGCCAGCGGGCCAGCCTGTGATCCAATTCACGTTGTTTCCAACGTGACAGCCGGAAAGTGAGCAGTTCTCAACTCGAACGCGCTGCTAGGCGTCATTCGCTCCACGCAATGGGGCGAGCAGTCGCGCCGCTGGATGCCTCATCAAAAATACATACCGCCATCTCGTTTCAGAGTCGCAAACGTGTGCTCTCCTAGACGTTAGCGGTGTTCTAAACTGCCTGTTTTCTTTAGACTTGTGGGCCCGAAGATACAAACAGGTCGAAGAAACTGGAGGTCGGATTGGGAAACACGTGCTTGCCCAACTCCCGCCTTGGTAACCAAAAAAGAGAAAAGAAAGTTGGCTTACGGAAAAAACAAAACAAGGCGAAGCTGGTTCCGAACTAGTTTGTTGTAGTGCTAGTGATTTTACAAGGACACTTTATATTTGCCGCTTCTGTAGCCTACAGTTAGTGACCGCTAATGATGATAGAAGTCTGTTTGCTTCCCGATTTGTTTCGAATTCCTATTACCGCTGATTCTGATATATATGTATATATACAGGGTGTTTCACGAAAGGTGGACAAATTCGATATTGCGAAAACTATGCGTCGCACCATAGATAGGCTTGTGTCGTTTTGGACTTGGGCCAGGGGCCCATTTAGGAAAATTATTAAAGTCCGAGATAATTATATTGTTAATTACTTTTGCGTAATTAACTTTTTAATATTGGGTTTAAGGGCATGGTTTCAATTAGAAAATTGCTCAGCATCATCAAAAAACACTAAATCAACAAATTGCAGAACGATAGAAAGCACGCGAATCATTTTACGGCTTTCTGAAAAACCGTACAAATTCGACGGGTTTTTAAGTATCGGTTTGTTATTGGAGCGCATCTGAGCCCCGGCGGCATCGCGCCCCGTGGAGAGATAGTGCTTTTTCTTCTTCTTGAGCGTTGTGAATAAAATGGGGGGGGGGGGGGGAAGAGAGGGCCAATTGTGGATGCGCACCTGGCGCGTTTGTCACTGGCTCTCGGGGGGGGGGGGAGAAAAGTTTGGGGCTAGAGGGGGGGGGATAGAGATAGAGATGGTTTTATAGAAGGTGGAGGGAGCGGGCAACCAGCCTCTGCTGCGTCGCGCGATGACAGCGCAGCAGAGGTTGGATGCACCATCTCTCCACGGGACGCGGTGCTGCCGGGGACGAGATGCGCTCCGATAACAAACCGAAACTTACAAACCCGTCGAATTTGTACGGTTTTTCAGGAAGCCGTAAAATGCTGCGCGCGCCTTCTATCGTTCTGCCGTTTGTTGATTTAGTGGATTTCGATGACGCTGAGCGATTTTCTAATTGAAACTTTGCCCTTAAACACAACATTAAAAAAGTTAATTCCGCAAAAATATTTAACAATCTAATTATCTCGGACTTTAATAATTTTCCTAAATAGGGCCCTGGCGCAGGACCAAAAAGACACAAGCCTTTTTTTGTTGCGACGCGTAGTTTTCGCAATATCGAATTTGTCCACCTTTCGTGAACCACCCTGTATAAATATATATATATATATATATATATATATATAATATATATATATATATATATATATATATATATATATATATATATATATATATATATAATTTAATATAAGACCCTTTAAGTCTGTCATTTATATATATATATAAATAAATGGCAGACGAAAAGGATGGATGGGCAGACTAAAAGGATCTTATTTTAAATTTTTACGAAACAAATATATGTTTTGGGGCATTTCTCAAACGAAGGAGGGCGCAAACCGCATGTTCCCCAGATTTTTTGTTCTCCAGTTACAAAGCTTAGAAGCCGTAGTGGCAGAAACTAGTGTTTTTGCCTGATGTCGCATGAGTCACGTGTTGGACACCCTCCGCTGCCGCTACTGTTTTTCCTCCACCATCTTAACTTTTTGCCCTCATTTAATAGGCACTATAAATATACCTTTATGTATTCAAATATTTTTAAGAATTTCATTTAAAAACAAAATGCCAAACTCGTCGTTCAGATCGAGTTTTGGTCAACTTTCTACAGGTCCTTACTTTGTCTGTACTTCAGGTAAACTTTTTTTCAGCTCTTTAAAAAAACTTAAAGCAAGCCCATTATAGATATAATGATACCATTATGATCTGTTCACTAGCCGCTCCGCCACCTTCACAGGAACGTTGTTGGAAATAAGTATTGTTGAAAGTTTAAAATCGATTTTCGCAAAAACACTCTTTTTGTAGCTTTTTATTTTTAAATTAATTTAGATATAATAGTCAACTACAAGAAAATACAATCTAGAATTGTAATACTTTGTTTGTATCTCCTCTATTTGGAGTTCTCGCAATCGTGTGAAATGTGTGCTCATTTCACTCAAAATACATCAAGCAACCATTACCGGCAATATGCGCCTCTACGACTTAAAAAAAAAATATATATATATATTATTGGTTTACGTTTTTTCAAAAATAACGTAAAGTAGGCGGACTTGTGATAGTCATTGTAATTTAAAACTTGAAATATGAGGAGAAGCCACATAAGTACACTACAAAACAATGCGTAACAGTACATACAAATCAAAAGGTCACGCAACATGTCAAATTCGTTTCTATAAAGAAAGGTTCAAAGTAAACGAGGGTTGGCTACTCATTATCCAGCCTATTACGATTAAAGTAATAAATTCTCGCACCCTTCAAAAATTGTACATAAATTTTCTGAAAATATTCATTAGGTTTTGTTCTCGGCGCATCTTGCAGATCGCCGACGGTTGACTGAGCACAGTGCTCGTACCTCAATAATGAAGAAGCGCGCCCACAGAACCAGTAAAAAACACGAAAACATCGGTGGCCCAATTTCACAAGGCAGTACACTCTTTTACTAGTTCGACATTACTCTGAATCAGTTTTCACACTGTGTAGGAGCCACAGCAGTCCACGGTTGCAGTTTTGAACATGCCGCACGCACCCACTGATGATCTTCTGAATTTAGGGACACAAAGGGGTACGTTAATGCCTTGACACTTGGATTTAGCTGCTCTGGGCTTTCGCAAAATATTGTCTAGGGCAACGTTCAAGGCGGCTTCCTCCAGTGTCTTCCTCCACACGTCTGAGGATCGGATGCCCCTTGGTGGGTTTACTTTTCTTCCAAACTCTTTTCTTGAGCTCCCTGAAAACGCGTAAGCTTCTCTTAGACAATTGCCAGTAGAACGATCCGTCTGACTTTCGGTCTGAGTGTCCTCAACGAAGCTTTGCGCGTTCGTTGTGGAGTACAATTCTGAAGTTGCCAGTCATACATCGATGCCTGGTGCTTGCGCGCTCCGCCCACTCCATCACACGAGCTTTTCCCGTGTCCTGATGCGGACAATATCCACTTGGCGAGGATAATCTTTTTCTTGAATTCGAACACCTGCTGCCTGTTTTTGAAGTAGCTTGGAGCACCGTCCGAAGTATAAACGAGTTGCATGAAAATGGACAGTACTTCCTCCAGCAGCCCTTCGACAACTTCAGGCACAAAAAGCGCATGGGATGAGTCATGGACGATGTCGTCGCTCATTATGCGGAAGCTTAACGTTCCCTGTTAGGTCGTAGCCAACCAGGTGAAGATGAAAACCATCTTGCCCTTCCAGTGATGTCCTTGCACCGCGTGCTGGATCACGTCACACCGATTTCAGCAAAATCGAAGTCAAAGATGGCGGCACGTGACTTCACATGTGCTTTCTCGAGACATTAGGGTCTTCGCTTGGCGCGTCTGATGAAGAAGTGGGGAATGTATGTTTTGTCCCCTTCTGAAACTCGCTAAAAAGCCGTAGCATCGATTTGTTTTTATTTTTATTTTTTATTTATCCATATGCCACCCCACTTCACAAGGCAAGCTCCAGTACGCCTTCGAGTTCGAGTCCTAGCTTAGCCAGCAATGCGTCGTTCCTCTTCAAAGGGACTTCACATTCTAGCAAAAATCTGTCTTGGGAAGGGTCTTTTTCAAAAACGTAAAGAGAAATAAAAATATTTTTCGAAATCGTAGAAGCCCACAATGCCGGTAAGGTTGCTCTATTTTAGTCGAATGAGCACACATTTCCCACCAATTGTGGCTTAAATAGAAGACACACAACCAAAATATTACATGTCTCTATTGTTTTTCTTGTAGTCGACTATTATATTTAAAATGTTAAAAAAATACAAAGTTCCAAAAATGGGGTTTTTGAGAAAATCGACTTCAAACTTTCAACATTTGTTATTTCTCACAAGGTTTACGTGAAGGTGACGGAACGGCTACTCAATATATTATAACTGTAATATTAAATCTATATTGAGCTTGCGTTGGGCTTTCATATTGTGGGTCGCTACCTGACCGACGCCCGATCGGGACGTGCCTCGCTCGCTCCCTGAAGTCACTCACACAATATGCGCTTTCAAAACAGTTTACTTGACTAAACTCACGCGTCGATGGTCAGCGTCCCCGTCTTCGTCGTCGTCCTGGTCGTCGTCGGCACACACCCTCACTGTCCAGTCCGCAGGTTCCGAAGGTCAGCGTCCCCGTCCTCGTCGTCGTCCTGGTCGTCGTCGGCACACACCCTCACTGTCCAGTCCGCAGGTCCCGCTTCCCTTCCGCATCCTCGCCCCCACCAATCACGTGCCCACCACGACCCGTTCACGGAAGCACCACGCCCCTGCCACGGTCCCCGCACGATCCCCGAGGGGCGATGACGAGCCGTATGGCGGCGCTCCCCCGCCCGCAGATCCGGGTGAGCAGGGAGACGGGCCGCCCGGCTCTTGGCAGGGCGCGGGAAGAACGGGCGAAGGGGCGAGGAAATGCGGGGAAAACGGGGCCCCAGGGGGACGCGGCAGGACGGATCCCCACACTATGGAGCTAAAGAAAGAAAATAAGCTGTAAGTAAAAACAAAGTAAGGACCTGTAAAATTAATGACCAAAAATCAACCTGAACGACGAGTTTGACATTCTTTTTAAGAAAAAACTGAAATTCCTAAACATCTTTGATTACATCAAGATATCTTTATAGTACCTATTAATTGATGGAGGAAAGTTAAGTTGGTGGAAGAAACACAGTAGCGGCAGCAGAGGGTGTCAAACACGCGACCTGCGACGGGAGGCACAAATACTCTTTTCTGCCACTGCGGCTTCTAGGCTTCCTAACTCGAGAACAGAAAATCTGGGCAACATGCGGTTCGCGCCCTCCTACATTTTAGAAATACTCCCAAAACGTATATTTTTTGTCAAAATTAAAAATGACATACTCTTAGCCTGCCCGACTTGAGATGAAACCAACCATATATATATGTGCAAGGCTAGCGGTTGCGGTAGGGCACGCGCATGATTTTTCCGTCTCTTATGAGAGCCCTTTCCTTGTAGCTGCTCCAAGAGTGGTCAACCTTAGCGCACTGATGCGCTTCTCACGCGCTCAGTCTTCTTATACATGGGCTGCACGTGACGTCATTCAAAGAGCGCT
Organism: Ixodes ricinus; assembly: GCA_037355805.1. NCBI lineage: Eukaryota > Metazoa > Arthropoda > Arachnida > Ixodida > Ixodidae > Ixodes > Ixodes ricinus. The sequence continues at coordinate 7,543 of JAZHYW010006262.1, forward strand.
CCGATGACCACCAGAGAAGAGGGCAAGAGAGCTCCCTCTTATTAGAGCCCTCTTTTGTGCCTCCCGGATTTGCACAAGCGTCGCAATTCTTCTCCCAGAAGATTATAGAAGATTAACCCGTCACTCAAAATTCTTACAAAAGCAGCCTCCCTCTCCTCCTCTTACATGGTGGTCAAAAGTGTGCGATGTGACGTCAGTGCAACCCATGTATAGCTACGCTGTCTATGGCAGATCGTCTCCGGCGACATACAAACCATTCTCCTCTCCACCACCGCCGCCTCTTTCCCGAGTCGTGTATACTCCTCGCCACGCGCGGCGTCTCTCTCCCCCTGACACTGCACAATGCCGCGCGCTCTTCGGCGGCCACCTGTGCGGCGGACTAGAGCCTGCGCAATGCTTGGCGTAGCCGCACTATGATAAATCATCTTTCTCCCCCTGACATTGCGCATTGCCGCGCGTTCTTTAGAGCGCCAGCTTCGGTGGACCTTCCTCTTCACGGGGTGGAAAAGCTCTCATTTTTTTTTGTTGTTAAAAAATGACTGGTATAGAAAGTTTTTATGACACTCAGCAAGTTTCTGATAGGAGTCATATCTCTATTTTCAATATATTAGAAGTTAATTAGTCATTTTTAATTCGTTACCGAGCTAATTAGTAAGTTTCGCTCACTCTCTCGCGTCCGCCGCGACAAGTAATGCGGTCCCGAGAAACTTATCCTTTTACTTCGAATACACTAATTTTAGGAATGTTGTCACTCTTGCGCTAAATACCCTGTATACATGTACCGTTTTTGTTTAATTCTTAACATATTTGTTTAAAAAAAGCCGTGAAAGCTACACTTATGCGGATTGTGCGAGTGAGTTACACGGCCAGGGGGACTTTATGGGTGGATGATCATTGCAATACGTTGGCTCATTAATTCAGATTTGTTAATTAACTTTGTAGCAAGTTAAAACAGGCATATGGATCCAATTATAAACTGACTAAGCGTCATCAAAACCGTTAATCAACTCTTTTAGAACGACTTGAAGCTCGAGGGGAAATTAAGGCGCACCAAATTTACAACTGGGGCAACAGGCGCAACGCTACCAGTAAGCTACTCTCTAGTGGGTCAAGTGTCGAGACGGGCTTCCTTATCTGAGTGTGAAAGATGCTCTTCACAGGGCGTAGACATTTCATCACGATATAAACCTTCCGAAAGTCTTCTGCCACTCAAAAAGGTTGAAACTTACTTGAAGGAGAATTCTTTAAACATAATGCCAGCAGACAAGGAAGGAGGTTCCGTTTTCAAGCCCAAAGAAGAGTTCGGGCTAAATGCCCATTTAGCTATCGACTCTGTTTTCCAACGCCACGACGATATCTCATTAGCAAAAATAAGATGTGAAGCTCAGAAGCTCTTTCAGGACTTAACTAAGAAACATGCCCCTATTTTGGAAAAGAAAAAGCAAATACCATAGATTAGAAATATTGATTGTCCCTTGCGAGTTCAAGTTTCAGAAAGAAACACCTCAGTGAAATATTCTGGCATTATTTTTACAAACAATACTTAATTTATTAATATTTGATTATCCATTTTCGGTAAGAAACGTCTATAAAGTAATTTTCTTTCCACAAGAACACGGTGCCAAAAATATCAGGTGTTCTTAATCGACATCAAGGGCCTATACTATGGCTTACTCCAGGCACGCCTGTTAGAGTGCATAATAATAGTAATAATAACAAATATTTTTATTTCCATCGATTGTGATGCTGGGACCCAAGGAAAAATGCTGTAGTATTCAGCTTGACTGGTCCTCGGGCCCCTACAATGGTCAGCAGCAACGAAACGGAAATATAAAAAATAAAAAATACAGACAAAAAGCAACAATTAGAAGATGCATAACTACGTACGTGCTTGTTTGTGACGCAAATAGACAAGCACAAAAAGCAACGATTACAATTCACTAAACCATGCGCTTTGGCCTATTAATGGAGCAAAATAAAACAGAAAATAGAAATCAGGTACAAATCGGAATATCGTTTTCAAGAATTTGGCAAGATCGACGACCGACGCCCTACATCGCCTACTGCAATATCAGCAACGACAACTTCTACGACTACGACACCAACAACCGACGTCATTTCAAGTGACTAGAAGATCCCATAACAGCTATCACTCTAAATGTTTCAAGCAAGCACGCACGTGTAGGGCACAATACGCGCTTTCACGTGCGTACGTTATCCCCATTTTAGACGAAAAGGACAACGGCAGCGCGGGGCACCAATTAAAGACCGCTCAATGGATAGTTTACTAGATGCCTCGAAAACAGTCCCAGCGGATTTGTCGCCGCTCTGGCGTCGCGTGTAGGCGTGATGCCTCTGGGCTCCCTGCAGCACGCTAACGAGACGTCCTGTCGAGTCGCATTCAGCCCCTTCAATTACACTCGCCAAAGGCAAGCAGAGTATAGCCTTTTTTGTTTTGTTTAGAAAACAGTACGGGGCTGCTACTGACCGAACGGGAATTGGTCCTCCATAGGCACGAGACAGAGGCCTCCCAGCGAGGGCAGATCGATAATCCCGCAAGGACGTCCTCCTCTGATTAGTGGCGCTAATCCTCCAGGATTAAGCCAGCGGGCGGAAGCAAGTCATCCGTCCAGCGCTCGAATTCGGATCCCTGTCTTTTCCGGAGACGTGGATCGGGGAATCGGAAGGGATGTAGTGTAGCACTGTAGCGAAGCGCAGAGCTGTAACGCGCAGTATGTATGAAACGGAACTCATCCTCGGCGAGGGATAAAGAACTCCGACACCCTTGGGCTATTAGCGGCGAGATGTTTTGCCAGCTGCCCTTGTGATGCCCTCTCATGATGTCATTACCTTGTAAACATCAAGTTTGATGGTGATTATAATTAGCATGATGGAAGCTTGAAGTAATTGCTCTCTGAAACCAACACTGCGAATTCCGTCAAAATTGAAGTTCTTACATTACTCTCACTTTTGACGATGAGAAAACGTTTTCTGATGTAATTGTCAACATTCGGCCAATTCTGGAAGGCCAACCGCTGCAGCACTTTCGATTGCGCAAGTCGCCAATACTCTGCCTCAAAGTTTTTGTCCTACATTGTCATAGGACCCTCCGCGATGTCAAATCTGCATTCTCAAGCGCGTGCAAAGGGAACGCAATACGAAACCACGTGCACGCGCAGCCGCGGTATGCTGCGGCACCATATAAAATTAGCTTAGACTCGACAACGATGCATTAAGATGGTGACATTTTGCATAATTCGCTACACACAGACCATCTGTGCGCGGGCCTTAGAGACGTCTCCTGACTCATTGTGGATCTTGAAAATATGCTTTTTGGTTACAGAAATGCTCGCGATTATGATTTTTACCTGTGCATGTTAAAAAAAGTGATTCGGATCTGCAAATCAATTGGCTCTGCGGATACATATAATATCATTCTCTGCCATAAATGGTTTCCATCCAAACAATAGGAAGGTAATCACTGTAATGGATAAAGAAAGAATAAACAATTAACACTGGGACAACACAACCATATCTTTAATTACTTATGAAAGATGTAATTTTGTTCTTCCAGTGTTAATTGTTTATTCTTTCTTCATCCATCACTTGAACCAACACGTTCTTCTCCCAAGTAATCACATAATCACGTTCACACGTACAAAACATGAGCATGTTTTGCATGTATAATATCCTACCACGGATCCGACTTCTGGGAATGAAAGTGCTTGAATCTTATCATCTGCTTGACCTCAGTATCCCATTGAAAAGATTGGCTCTCGGGGCTCTGCAACGGGGTAAACGCTAGAATATTTTAAAGCATTCAGCTAACTCGCGCTCTCTCCTGCTATTTAGGAAGACTATCATCGAATGATATATATGACGAGAGAAAACTTGGAAATGGCGCGAGGCTGCTTAAAATCTGTATCTCTCTACATGCATTGAGGAAGTTTTCTATTCTTATATTCCTGGGTGCTTTTTACGCGTTGCCGTTTCTAACACGCCTCACAGAGCCACTTTGTTAGAAAGAAAATTTCGCCTCAAGTAATTATCAGAATTTACGGGAAATAGGCATGCATAAAACCAGCACCGTTATATAAGACGGCACAGAAAACGTTGTGCTACTTGCACGTAAAATGGAATGATTGCTGGTTCTTGGAACGTTATCAAATTCTCCACTCGTTTTCTCCTTCAAGTTTCTTCATTGCTTTGACATAATTGCAACATCTGAGTGTCTGAGGGTCGTTTCCTACATCACAGGGATGTACGTTCGGGTAATATGCAGATGTTTGCTCAGTCAGCATTATGCATAAAAAACGCGGGGTAGAATTGAAGTAGTGGTCAATATATAAAGCTAGTACAGACGAAATTAGTTTTAAAATAATAACATTTTCTGACGTGTAGTCTTGCGTCTTCCGTCTACTATATGAAATACATGCATGGCGCCTACACACACAGTTTTACCATGACCTATTCTCACGCAAACATTTCAATGCTATTCGAGGTCATTAATATGTCCCGCTGGGGTCATGATCCACAATATAATAATATACTATACTTTAATGCTTATATTGTCTAAAAGTCGAGATTTTAGCCTTATCAAAGTCTAAGGTTTTATTCAATATAAATAACTACCATCAGCCCGCCTGCACACGCGACATATTTAAGTGAAGCTTTGTTCTTGCTGAACTCCTGCAACTCTATTCAGACTAATGTTGAAGTATTTATTGTAATAACATAACCTTTCTTCCCATACTCAACGGCAAACTCCTTGGATTAACATTTGTTTTCACCATGCTGTCATCGGCGACTTATACTTTCCTACATACTGAAACCAAACAAAGGTATTTATGATCTTAATAACAAACGTTCCCTCACTTTTCCAAGCTGAATCTGAACGCGATAGAGAAACCAAACAAATCAATGGGAAGCTGTTCTTTTGCACTTAACTGCTGTCACAAAAAAGAGGGCAACCAAGTATTGTGCCACCTCAGAAAAAAATAAAGAAAAAGGTCAGACCATTGCGGTTTGTTGATGCAAGCTCTTCTTTCATATCAGTTGGCTCCAGCCTCTTTTATTGTATTCTTATCTTCAAAATAGTTATTTGGTATTATTATCTCCTCTAGCCGCACTCGCGGAGATAAGCTGACGTTGGGTAACCCACACGGGACAGTGGAATTCCGGAACGCCTCGAATCCATTAGGACGTAAACGAAAACCCTCTGAGGGCACAAGCCCTCTCCGTCTCTCCAAAGAGGTGACTAAGCGCAGTTTTATTAATGAAAAAGAAAAAAAAATTTGTGAGCATTTTATGTCGATATCTGCCGCGTCCGATGACTCTGCTGGGTCCCCGCAGTCTCGGAATCCCTAAGCTGTAGACCGAAAAAAAAAAAAAAGAACCGTCGTCACTGGAGCAGCGGAATAAGAGAGAACACTCGGCGCAGCTGTGCGGATACCTTCGAAGTGACAATGGAGCGGAGGCCACGTCCAGGCTGGACCAAACAGCAGTTGTTGCGGCGACACTGGGTCTTCCGCCTACACTCGCAAAGGACGTGGGATCACGTGATGCGCGGTAAAGCATCTGATTGGTCGGGACATATCTTTTCGTCATCGGTACCACCCTTTGAGTGTTAACAAAGTTACGAACGGTTACGGGGCTCAGCACTCTCACCACGGCATAAGAAAGAAAAATAGGTAAAAGAAAACATAGATATTCGGTAGACATCAGCCAAAACAGAAACAGTCGGAACTCTCTCAGAAGGGCAGGCAGCCCAGATAAAACTTGCAAGTAATCAGTCCAAATCCAGGAAAGATAACCAGCGGGATATATTTCTTTTATCTTCTGCGTGCGTGTGTTTGTGCGCGCGTGTGTGTGTGTGTTTCTTCTCGCATCGTTTCTTTGTTTTTGTTTTGTTTTGTTTGCGCTGCAATTCAACCCAGTGCTGAAACGGAAGCCCTCGCTCGGTTCGGTCGATTGCAGAATGCATCAGACAAACACGAGGGCCGAGTCGGAACAAGACTGCGGCCGGAGGGGCGGATACACGCGGGCTTAAAACTCAGCGGCAGCAGTTCGTTCTTCTCGGAGGCTTGGTGTGTGCAGTGCACGATGTTATAAGATGTTATACCTTAAATTAGGCGGATTTTAGAGAGAGACATTTTACCGCCTGATGGGAATTGTGACGTGTATCGCTACTGCTGCTGCTGGTTTGTTCTTAAGATTTCTGTCTGGCAATGTGGGTTACGAACATTAGGGCTTGCTCGGAGAGGCGAAAATGGCCCGGAGCAGCCCTCCTAGCCGAGACAAGAAAAATTTGAAACGCGTTTTATGTCATTTTTTTTATTTATGTTTCGCTTTAAGTTAGTGTTATTATACGCTTATCTCAGTACGTCTAATATAGTTTATACGGCTTAATTTAAAAGAAAAAAGAAACTTATTTCCTTTTTGATTGTAATTTTTTTTTCGAATTTGTTTTTGTCTTTTGACAACGCCACCGACAATATGTGACAAAGTTCGTGTAAACTAATTTATTTACTTCCGTTTATATTTTTGCTTTTAATATTATGAAAATACGTGTTTTGTCTAATATATCCTAAGAAATCTTATTTATTTATTTTCATTGCCCAATGCCGATGGTGGAAATCCTGAAAACGTTTTAGCTCGATAACGAAAGACAAACTAAAAACTACATAATCGCGGCGAATTTACGAGCATGCGTAATAACAACTCTGCGCGCACGCGCGAGGAACCTATTAACACGACACTGGATAGTGAGTCATGTTCGTTGCTATAAAAGAATTAAAAGGTCTTTCGACGCAGTTTCCTCCCTTCCCAACTTTCCTCCATCCACATTCTCCTCGTGCGCTTGTTATTCCCTACCTCTACGGAATCCTTCCTCGCAACGAAAATTCATTTGCGGAGCACCATCACCTTCAGGATCGAACGCATTCCCCACTGATCCAGACTCCTTAAAAGGATCCTGAACCGAAATGTGGATTCCTCAAAACACGCGGCAAAAGAGTCCAACGGTATGCTACAAACACCAAAACATCACTCATACAGCGATATCTCAAACGGATGACCGTATTTTTCAAGAAAAGGAGGCGCATTTGACAGGTTCATTGACGTCATGTTTCTCCGAGAAGGAGAGGGAACGGCCTCGCGTCTTCTCCGCCTCGCCGCCTTGAGGGAGCGAAGCGAAGAGAGGAGGAAACTAGGTATTTTGCCGTCACGCGCCTCGTCGGCCTTGTTCAATCTCCACCTCTATTTCCAAACATACGGCCGTCCATTCGAGATATCGGCTTACGAGTAGTGTTATAGGCATTGTAGCGTCCCGCCTACATCTCCTGCATTGTTTTTCTGAAATCCAAATTTCGGTTCACCACCCCTTTAAAGGGATATAATGGCAAAACAGAACACACCATAAACGGACGCGAGGTGACCCAGCGACCGAGAAAGCCGCCAGGAAGGCCGCAAATAGAAGATACGCAAGCACTAAAACACAAAAAGGAGAAAAAAAAAGATAAACTGCGCAAAATACTATTTTTCCCCCCAAAATAACTAGTGGGTTGTACCTCTTCTAGCGCTTCACAGTTCGCAGCGCGTTTTGACTCGGGGTTCACTTGTGCAACGAAAACAGCCCGTCTCGCTCTCCAACTTCCTTTATTTATTTATTTACAATTGAAAACGAGCGTGTTGGTTAATAGATACAAAACTTGAAAGTATAAAACAGCGAGGACGAGGACGGGAAAGATGTCCTGTTCCCGTCCTCGTCCTCGCTGTTTCATACTTTCAAGTTTTGTATTTATTTATTTATTGCTTTTTTCGGGGGGGGGGGGCAGGGAAGGGGAGGGGAGAGGAGCTTTTTGATTGTTTCCTGTTCCACTTCAGGTCAATGTCGACAGGTCAGCTTTCTGGCGCATTCGAGAGGAAGCGAAGAGGCCTTTGCATCCCTCGAGGGGTGAGATCGGTGGACATCCTTTCTTATTTTTTACTCTCTGGAGGCGGTGGTGGCGGCGGCAGGAGCGCGAGGCAGATCCGAACCTCTCCTTCACCCTAGACCGAAATCAAGTGCCTACGCACAAGAAAAGACGCCGTCTTTCGGTTATTTTCTGCTTCAATCCACAAAAATAAAAGTTAGCAAAAAAGAAGAAAAAAATAAGAGAAGGGGGATAGGGTGGTGGGGCGAGAGAGGTGAAGAGCTTTCAAAACGGGAAGTACGGCAGACTGTTCAGATTGTACTTTCCTTGTAACGTCTTCCTGTCTTCCCCAAAACACACGCAACGATGCACTTTTTTTTTCTTTCTGCGTAACTCAATTACGCAAGTTCAGTTCCGCTCAGGCGTCTTTAAGTTCACGCTTCTGTGCTACCCTTCCCTTTTTGTCATCTTTATACTGTTCTGAAACGAATCGCGTGCCGTTAAGTTTTTATATGTTTTAATACATGTTTTTACTTGGGACTGGATCCCCTTCCCCGTACCAGCGGACGGGAGCAAGATGAAAGTGAACGCCAGCGTTTTGGGGTGGGGCCTGGCCGAGGTTCGAAAATTAACTCGCAACCTTAACCTTTTTTCGTAAGTGTCTGAAATAATAAATTTAAAAAAATATACGCCGCGTGTATTGTATCTCGTGAAGAGGTTATTTATGGGGTCGTTACGTCTGCGTTGTGGACCAGTGCGTGCCCGCTGCCTGCCGCCCGGGTTTGTGCGGGAAGCGGACTTCCGTGGAAGAGAAAAACAGCGCGGGAAAAGGAAGAGAGCGAGGAAACGTAAAACTTGAAACAAGGTGCTGCGATGAAAAGCAAGAACGTTTACTGGGGCGTTAAAGAGAGAAGATACGCGGAACTTCCTTCATGTTTTCTTTTTATTTCTCATTTTAGTTTTCGATTTTTTTCTCCTCAGGATGGGAACGGTTTTAGTGTGCCGCCGCCCAGCCACATGGGGATGTCAAAACCATCTCGCACGCAGGCTTCTCTTTCTGGAATTTAACAACATTCTTCAGGCGGGGGATTTTTTAACGTTTTTTTGTGTTTATGGGTTCAGTGTATACATACAGTAGAACTTTCCAAAATTTTTGCATGGAAAGAAAGTGCTAAGCTCGGGGAGCAACTTCCTGTGGCTTTCTCCAAGACAAGAAGATACTGCGCGCACAGCTTTCAAGGGATACTGAATCGAAGCTTAAAATTTACCTCTCGCGTGCAGAAATACGTTGAAGAGTAACTCTGTCTGCTAACAACAATCGTACGCTCGTATATTTTAACGGATGTATGCATTTTTTGATCCAAAGGACATATTCCATAGAGCTCTTGAAGATCAGCCATTGGAGCGTCGCGATACATCATGGAAGACGGGACGTTAAATTTACTCTGCAAGGAAAAGCTACTTGGGGGCTGGTCGTGTTATGAGCTCCGCCACTTGGTGTCTTCAACACTTTACACCCAAGCTTCTTTAGATACCCGAGGTTTGAACCTAATAAACCGAAGTCCCAACACTCCCCCCCCCCCGCTCCCACTCCTTTACTGAAGTGGCAGACGCGGCGGCCGCAGCCGAGACGTCAGCCACTTGCGCAGTTGATCCAGTTGAACGTCATGCGTTTCAAGTTGCGGTCGCCTGTCCTGATGGCGCACGAACATAAGGTCACAGATGGTAAAGAAGTCGGTGAATTCAGCGAGGATTACGCAACCGCCTTGTCGATTATGATGGAAAACCGGAGGTTCGGATTGTCGCCGTGCCTGTTCGACCCTTCAGGGTCGTCTTCGTCCTCTTCTGAAGAGAAAGATGACAAGCCGAACACGCCGCCACCAGTCCGGTGTGTCGGCACGGCGAATTCGCAAGCCTGGAATTTATGTATCAATCGAGGAATAGTTTATTTTTTCTTTCTTACGTTCGTTATTGGCAGGTGCAAAATTAATGAAGCGTCGAGATATTGCTATAGCATAGTGCCACTTAGGGCAAACTGGGGCAAAATGAGACAACATTGGTTTATTTCTAATTTTTTTAATTTTTTTAATATTTAAAAAACAGTATGGGTATATTCTTAAATGGCTTGACTCTATACTCAGTAAAGGTTACTTAACTTGAGCAAGCGATACATTAAACAAAACTACAATATGTGAAAGTCACACGATGTCTAATTTACCCTGTCCTGTGGGGCAAAATGAGACAACGTAGTAAAGTACAATGATATATAGTTTAAAAATACTGGTATGAGTAAAGTTTATGCAATAAAAACATTTGCAGCAGAATGAGTGAGCGCCAACGCACTCTTCATGTGCCCAGTTTTTGCATTTCATGCACTCGATTCATACAAAATGCGGGACTCCTTGGCTCATATGTTATTTGCATACCAGGCACTGTCAGTCTCTAGTGGTATGCATCACGCGGTCTGCAGGACGCTCGGACACCAACAATATTTCTCTTCGGTTTCACTTTTTTATTTGGAAATGAGGGGCGGGGGGGGGGGATAGTGGAACACCGGTCCTTGGTTGCTTTTCCAACATCAGCTTTGTCTTGTGGGGAAATTGGCTTTAGAACAGTGCTGCACTCCAACCTACTTGATCCATTTTTTTAAATTCTAAATTAGGTGCAGAAGAAATGTCCTCGAAACTTGAAATGTCTGAAAGAACTCGCCTTCTGTAGCCCAGCCACATTTTATTTTATTTTTGGGGAGCCACTTTCTTAAATTTTTCGAGTCGTTTGGCTCGCCTTTGAAGCCCATCCTTTGGTACGCGAACAAGTGTGACAGCAGTGCGAACGGAGTGACGCTGACAATTTTAAGAGCTTTGCTCATGTCACTTTCGCGCTGTGAAGCCCGTGTTGTTTTAATTGCATGCGTAGGCACCACCCTAGACACCGGGAGAAAACGAATATGGCTCAGGAGTCTGCGGGAGACTCGTGCGTTATTGACATGCGCGTCATAAAATGCCAGGTTGTCGCGTTTGGCGCCGCGGGATTCCCGCTACGCAAATAATGATTTCAGCAAAAGAAACATCCACAGATCGCTCATATTTAGTCCGCATGGAGCTCATAAAGCATACGAATAAAAGTGAAGCTGACCTTGGCAAGATAGTTTGTGCCAATCGGGGTTCACGTATCGAAACGAAACCTCGCGTTGAAGTTTGCGCGTTTTTGGCGGGGGCTAGACACGTGAACCTCAACGCCGCTTTTCTTTTCGAAACACCTTTGCCAACATTTCAAATTTTTTTACACATTCAAAGTGTGGATGTCATGACACGTCTCCGGGAAGTTTGAATATACTCCGATCGATAGTGCAGGATTAATTGCGCTAAACAGAAACGGTCGCATTTTGTCCCGCGTCTCATTTTACTCCACCCTACCCTACTCGCTCACGCACATTTTGTTGAAAATTTTGGACACGATCAAGTCTGTGCACGGTTCCTAGGCTCAAACGGTAACAATGTTTTTACTTCATTTTTTCTACCAGTGAATACTGGCGCGGATAGATCTATCTAGGAGTCTGATAGTGGTTCAGCGCAATTTCTTGGCGATCGTTGTGCTTTTTTCTTTCTAATTATATAGGGGTACTTTATCCCAACAGCTGTTCCTGCAACAGAAACTGCCGACCAATACAGAGTGTACAAGAATCCGTCTGTTGCTTGAAGTGGCTGTTTGTGTGGCATATGTGCAGTGATCAGGGGGTGCCGTGAATAAATATTCACCCCCTGTTTCGGCTCTATTTCCTCAACAGCGAAGTGTTGAACACTGAATACCAAACAAGTATGGCACTTCTGTTCCTTAACCGCGGGGAAAAGAATCCAGGTTGTTTATAATATTATTTTGCTTATTGTAGTTTCACAACCAAGTTGTGTTTTCCTTGGTTGATACTGCCACAAGTGAAAAAAAAAGATTTACAGATGTCTAGTGTTTAATGTCATCGCTCCCATTTACACAAGTATAGCCGGTCCTGGCCTCGCACCAGTCCAGCTAGCCTCATATCAATGTATGGTGCCTGCGCAAGCATAAGCACTTTATTGTTTTTCGCAACCCGCTCGATCTGGCCACCACGCGTGGCAAGCTGACACTACACATCCCCCTTCCCTTGGAAGTATTCTTTTGTCTGGATATCAATAAGGACGTCTAATGGAAACCCTTGTCCGTTTGTTAGGGTGCGATGTGTCGCCACATTCCTCCTAGAGTCTACGTCTCTCCTGCAGCCTATTTCTCGCGTCTTCATTCGTAGGATCCGTTGAATCTGTAACGGTGCGAGAGAGTTCATTTGGGTAGGGTATGAGATCTGTGCGATTTGTTCGCACTACCCTTTGGCTGGTGTCCACGAGATATGACCGTGGCTCAGACGTTGGAGCCTGCACGGCACTCTTGCGGTGGAGGCCAAAGACCCATAAGTCTATTCCATCGGCAATCTATCTAACAGATTTTCTTCACCATGGCGTCAATCTTAGGGAGACCGTTGCTTGAGTCGGTAGTCTGCTTCAAATGTTTTGAGATGTTGTAGGTTTGGGATGGCTGGTCTGAAAAGTTTGTTCGTAGCGGGAAGTTTTGACCGCAATCGGCGTCCCATAAGCAGTTCAGAAGGGCTGTGTTCATTCATTCAGGGCGTAGTTCAATACGAGAGCGGGGTGGGGGTTCTTGGTCTTGTTCATTGAGGTCTCTATTATTTTTACTGCAGCCTGCACTGCAGTGTCCGTAATCTCCATGGCCATCTCTTAATGAGACGTTCAAAATTCAGGGTATTAAAAAGAACGGAAACCTCGAGTTTCAGTCCATACTTTGCTTGCTAAAGAAACTCACATTTTCTTTAGCAAGAACAACAAACTCTACTGAAACACATCAAGGTAGGCTGGGACACTTGCATTCTGTACTAGCTATACAATGTAACGTTAGAACCAAGTTTTTTTTTCTTGTGAATACGAGGGAGCTTTAGTAGATCTCTTCTTTAGCTCCGAATTTCGTACCGGAGGTAGAAGCGGCTACAAAGCATACGCACCGTTAGCTTTTTCTGCACAATTCCAGGGATCATTTCCGGAGGCCGCAAGCTAGCGGGATGGCGGGTGTTGTTCGCAGCTTTCGGTGCCTTGTCAGATTACAGCTGAACGGAGTGCACCTACACTCTTTCTCTTAGATAAACAATTTTATTTTTACAAAGACTACTTAATATAGGCGTATGAGAAATGAAACGTAATCTTGCAGAACATTTAAAAAAATATATCAAACTTGTTTTTATTGTTTTCGGGATAAGTGTACGGAAAAGTACAATGAAAATCATTTTTAACATAACGAGTAAAGTAGTCTGTTAATTTTCAGCGAAAGTAATTTGTAAAGGTAATCCATTAGATTTGAGGCTCGGTAATTTGTAATTGTAATCCATTACATTTTTCAAGTAACGAGCACAAGTCTGCTTTTAACCCACCATCGTTTTAACGTTGGCGGAGAATGGCACCGAGTTTAAACGATGCAGCATCTACGGTCACTCGACATCTTTTGTTTGGCATCGTAGATACCAAGAACCGGTTCGGACGACAATACTGTTTTTCATTTGTCAAAGGCGTTTCGCCTCGACTGGTCCCCAGACGAACTTTGATTTTAGAGATGATTGAAATAAGTGGCAGTAGCATTTTAACGAAGTTCGCCACAAACCAAGCAGAATAGATCGAAATGACAAGGACCCTCTGCAGCTCCGTTCTGGATGTAAGTGGTGGTATGTTCATAACCGCCTTGATATTTTAGAAGTCAGGTCGAATTCCCATGCTATCTATTTGGTGACAAATAAACGTGAGGTATTTTGTCCCGAACAAACATGTGTCCTTGTTGAGCGTAAACTCCGCACTGCTAATCCAATGGAGTATGCTTCACAGTCTTTCGTCATGTTCTTCTTTGCTGGAGCCTCAAATCAGAACATCGCCCATCAGCCAGATGATGCCTCTGATTCCTTCTAGAATTTTCACAGTGATTTTCGAAAGTGTTCCGAAGAAGACGATATTCCGAATGGGAGTTTTTGGAGCAAAACCTTTCGAAGGGCGTGATAAATTGTTCGCTTTCGTCGCCTAGGAATCTGCCAGAACCCTGAATTCGCGTCGAGTTTGGAGAAGAGTTTATCGTCTCGAAGGAGGCCAAGAGCACGCTCGACAGACGGGATAAAATACCACTATCTCAATACATGATGATTAAATTCCGTGAAGTCGACAAATATTCGCACTGCTCAAGTCGACTTTGGTACAGTCACCATGCGTGCGAATCAGTCGGTTGGGTCACTAACGGGGGAGATGAGGCCGGTGTCCTCCATTCGTTGAGGTTCTTGTTTTGTATTTTTATAGAAGGATTGGGACACGACGTGACGAGCTTAGGACAAACTGTCTTGTGTTATCCTGAAGCTGCAAGAGCTATTCACCAGGGAACTTTCCCAACCCTTTGAGCAATGATGCAAAGTAAACTTTCGGGTTTACCATCGTTTCTACTTTGTTGATTGGGGAAAGCAGCTAAAGTCCTTGGGTAGACGACTTTCCTAGAAGCGGTATGGTGAAATCCACGAGAACGTAGATGTCCTGCTCGGACGCTTTGTGTTTGTACATCATTACGAGTCGTGTAACCCCTTCTATCGGTATCGACTTTTCGTCCGGCCCACGAAGCTGGCGAGGTTGCTTCCGTAGTATCGGCCGTGATTCAAGTTTTTGAACGCTGCTGTGGGATTACAATTTCGTCGGCGCCTGCGTCGATCTTGAATTTTACTGTCTTGGACTGGACTAACACATTCATATCCCAATCATTCGCTTGCAGATACGACACTATTCCAATGAACCAAAGGTTAGGACCGAGAGTTTCCGCCATGTCCACCTTTTTAGATAGGCATACCTCGGAAAAGTTTAATTTCTTGTGACAGATTGTGCATGCTGTGAATCACTATGGACATGTAGTGCACGGATGCGGGTTTCTTCCACACCATCGGCATGGTGCTTGACTTTCTAACAGAATGGTCAGCGTACGTTGCTGGCTTGTTGTATGTTTTTTGTATCTTCTATCATCCGGATCCCCGTGTCTGCTTGTACTGAGTGTTGGAGTCGAATATCTTGCTTTGTCCGATGACGAAATCTTGTAGACGTTAAAATTTCAATACTGTCTTACTTTATCCTGTTGTTTACGTACACTTTCTACTTGTCCGGCTATTTCCAGAGCTCTCTGAGCGTGAGGTCGGCGTTAAGCCTCAACTTTGCTGAGATTTTCGAGTCTTGAATGTCAGACGGCTAAGCGGTCTCTCACCACTTCCTCTTGCAGTGTGCTTCGGTTTCAATATTTTGACAGAACATCAAGTCTTGTTGCGAACTCTTCGATTGACTCGCCGTCCTGTTGGCACCTCATGTTCAAAAGCGCCCGCTCGAAAATCATCTTCCGCTTCGGGATAAAGCAGATATCAAACCTTCTCACTGCGACGTCAAACTTCTTGGAATCTGCCACAGACAATTGCAAAGTGCTGAGCACGTCCTCTGACTCATCTCCCATTATATAGAGAAGGGCGTCAATATGGTGCTCCTCATTCTTCACGCAGAGTTGCGATGCGGTCAGGAAACGTTCGAAGTCTTTCTTCTGATTAAGCCACTTATTGGGAGACGTAAAGGAGGGTCCCAGTGATAGAATTGTACAGAATGCCATCGAAGTCGAAGGTTGGTGGCAGGCTTTAGTTATTGCTCACATTTCCCGGTGGTAGGCGGGGGTCCTCTATTTGTGACACCATGTTTTATGTCATCGCTCCCATTTACACATGCATAGCCAGTCCTAGTATTGTTCCAGTCCAGCTAGCAGCATATAGATGACTTGTGCCCGTTCAAGCACGAGCACTTTCTCGTCTTCTGTGACTCCCTCCATCTGACCGCAAGGCGTGGCCTCTTTCCACAAATTGGCATTCATTTTATTTATTTTTAATGATTTTAAACAGTAGAGTTCAAGACAAGTATTACTTTCTAGACTAGTTCCTGACATATCCACATTTCAGCACAGTATGATTCTTGACTACCATTATTCGGCTATGAACAACAAACCCAGAAAATAAGAACAAACCCCTGTGCATTCGTTCCACGCTACGAATTTACAAGGATAGGCTCATTAATGTATCTGTTATTGTTGTAAATTCAGTTTCAAGACTTTCGAAGCTCCAGCAAGAACATCTCTTTTTACGTCAAAACCCCATTTGTCAACCCCTATTCAATAACACAGTTGGCGCATAACCCTGGCGGCAATATACTGTTTTTAAATATTTTGACCATAGTCATTACATGTAAACCAGCGTGCCTTTGTGCGAGGAAAGTCTCAATCCAATATTTTGGAACTATAACTATCAGCTTGTTCATGCATTCTCGATATAGTGTAATACCTTCCAGTTGCATAGCCGAAATTCTACCTTTTTTTTTGGGGGGGGGGGGGGGAGGCTGGAATATTTTAACATAAAAGTTACTCTTTGTGCCACTGGGAAGCATTCCTCTTTTTTTGAAACTACCTGAACGAGCTAATCGCTCCAATTTAATACACGAAAGTCCTTTCACCAAAAAACTGAAGTTTATATAAAAGAAGATAGTGGCATAGAAAGGGTGGGTGAAATAAGAATAATAATGTAATATTTAAGATGTCCTTCACAACAGTTCACACTGCACAACAGTTCACACTGCACAAACAAGTCGTTCATGGTGCAAGATGTCTCGAAAACTCTAAAGCAAAAAGTAGTCGAGCAGTCATATTTTTCCCATCCAGCTGTTATATCGAAAGTTGCTGCGTGCTATTTCATTTTAATATAGGAGGTACCGGTACACTGCTTATCGCCCATTTTCGCGTTGCGTGCACCAGAGGCTGCTGCGCGGAAGAAGAGGGTACTGCCCGGCTGTGCCGTGACGAGGATTAGGGAGGAGTTGCCATCAACGGAAGGAGGTTCAATGGGATTCAGGCAATAAAGAACGCTAAAAACACTGGCCACATGAAGATTTTGTTTTACAGCATGTAGTCTCTTTCAACCATTTAAAATCACAGCTTTTGCTGTAAGGCACCGTTATGCAAAGAATAAGTTAACATGTAGCTTTCATATGACTGAGAGATGAAGTAATCTGAGCAGTTCATCGTTTTCGAGTACATATGTACTTCTTACGAGAGGTATGATGCAACTCTAGTCATAGGTCGAACAAGTACAAATAAAGTGCATGCATTGTAGCACATAACTTCAATCTGAGATTCGATGAAATCGGTGCATTGCACATTGGCAACATAAACTTAAGCATCTGGGGAAATGGGCGCGCAGTTGTAGAAGGGAAGAAGTTCGAGGGAAGATACATCAATCCTCATAAAAACAATTACAAATAATATGCAAAACAAATATAAAAAAGAAATAAGGGTGGTGCATGAAACTCAAACATCTAGCACTCATTGTATTCACACGGCTGAAAGATGCAGGAACAAAGGTGAAGGTGCTAGTTCTTGGATGGAGAAAGCAAGATTTCAAATACTAGGACGAAAACCCCGTGGTTATTCAGCAATACATGTAGAAAACGAATAATTTCCGCTAACAAACTGGGTAATACAGTCACTTTGGAGACAGCTCCTTTAACCATATTACTTGAGCTTCTAGTGAAATGGGAACACAGTCGTAGGAGTGCGGCAGTTGAAGGAATGCTACATAAATTCCCCTATAAACTATAATAGCTAATATGCAAAAAATGAAAGACGTTTACAACTCCCTCTAATGCCGAATTAGAGCGCAACTTTTGAGGAGGAGGAGGGGAGGGCACGGGGGGACGGTATGTTCCTCCTTTTCATCCGTACCCTCTCCTCCTCACTCCTCATCTACTTTTCCCGTGCTCCTCGCCTCCTCCCCCTCTTCTTCTCCTCCCCGTCTCTCCTCCTCTTCCTCCACCTCCATCCTCTTCCCCCTCCTTCTCCCCTCCTCCCTCCCTAGGGGTGCATTATGGGACGTCTCCCATAATGCACCGCGCGGTTACACCGACGGTGACGACGACGAGTTACGCCGATACGTTACGCCGACGCTTTACGGTTACGGCGACGCCGACACGTCACGCCGATGCATTACGCCAACGCGTTACGGTTACGGCGACGCCGGCGCGTAACGCCGATGCGTTACGCCGACGCGTTATGGTTAGGGTGAAGCTGACGCATCACGCCGAGATGTTACGGTTAAGGCGACGCCGACGCGTCACGCCGATGCGTTGCGCCGACGCGTTACGGTTACGCCGATGGCGACAGCGACGGGGCGCCGCTCAAGCCGGAAACGGGCGCCTAAGAGCTGCGCTCTAAAACAAATTAAAAAATATGTGGTGCATGCAACTCAAGAACCTAGCAATCATTGCCTTCACACGGCTGAAAGATGCCGGAACAAAGGTGAAGGTGTTGCTTGCTAGATGGAAAGAACAAGAGGTCAAAACACTAGGAGAAAGTTGCTTTGGTTATTCAAGAATACATGTAGAAAACTAAATGTTTCCGCCTAAAAATAGTTATATGCAGTTACTTTGGAGACAGCACCCTTAACCGGATTTCAAAACTAGAAAGAACCAACTGCAGCGACCCACAGGCTGCGACCATGCTTTCAGGAAAAGCTCCGCATATGGAAAACTGTCATGGCGGCAGCTGTGATCAAAGCTGCTTGGTTCGTATGTGTTCGTGGCGTAATAAATTGCTTGTTACGCTACAGTGTAAACGAACTTTGTGTCTTCGTCGCTAAATTTCAAGGCACATTTTCCTTTGTTTAATATACGTATGCGTGGGCACGCAAAAGAAATAGCTTTTTGTGGGCAGCTGATGCCCTCCCAACATGCCGAAATTAAGGCATGACTTGCCTAGCAGCCGACGGAACGCCAAACAGAACAGAACGAGTTTAATCAGGACGCCATACTTTATATACACACACAAGGACACCATGTTGCCAACCGAGCATCTGAAACCAAAACTGGACAATGTTCAATAATTCACACAATACGCAACATACTCCCTTCCTTGAACTTGTTTGGGTGAGCATTGGTTAGTTGGTTATTAAACACCGAAGGGAACACTATAGCATCGTCCCGGAACCTGACAGGTGGACGCCCGTACCCCGTGGGGTTGCACTCGACGCTCCGGCCCAGATTCTTCAGGTGGTGTAGTTTGCTCGCACGGCACAGGCTCCTCGGGCGGCACAAGTTCCTGGGACGGCACAGGCTCCTCGGGCGGCGTAGTTCGTACTTGCACATGAGATAAAGCACTGCGGGGCACCCATGTGTCACTTGGCTGAATGCAGTCGTGGTCAGCCGCAACTGCAGGAACCTTACACAAATTGGAGGCGTTCCAAGTACCTCCGTCGTCGAGAAGGAAGAACGACGGGCCGCGCTGCTTGACAACTTTTTTCGGACGACTTAAACCAGGATTACCTTTGAAGGAAACGAATGTCTTCTTAACCTTGACATGGACTCCTACAGCAACATTTGTGTTCTTTGCTGCTCTCCTTCTGTCGGTGTACTGTTTGCTGTAGAGCTGGTAACGCTTCACTTGCTGTCTCAACTTTGACAGCTCTCCTGCTGGCTCTCCTGCTGGTCCTCCTCGAGCAACGGTGATGGAAAACCGACGACATTCAGCCGTGTTCTTGGCAATCTCCCATGAAGGAGAACAGCAGGGACAATCCCTGCAGTAGCATGCGGAGTGCATCTGTAGATTCTGAGGTACTCGGTGATAGCCAGTCGCAGCGGTCGACGTTCCAAAACGGCCAGCTGAATGAATGCATTGAAAGTGCGATTGAACCATTCTATTTGGCCATTGGCCCTGAAATAGTACACTGATGAATGCGAGATCCGAATGGACCGTTCTTGCAGAAAGTAGACAAACTCCCTAGACGTGAATTGTGGACCATTATCACATACTACCTCATCAGGGTAGCCTTCTCTGGCAAACACGCTGAGCAAGAACTCCGTTACTGTCCTTGCTGTTACTTCTGAGCTGAAATGGACTTCCGCCCATTTGGAGTGGTAGTCGATAAGAGTAATCACGAACCGGCAGTTCTGAGGGGCTCTCTCTAGGGGACAAC
This sequence comes from Ixodes ricinus, assembly GCA_037355805.1. Lineage (NCBI taxonomy): Eukaryota > Metazoa > Arthropoda > Arachnida > Ixodida > Ixodidae > Ixodes > Ixodes ricinus. The sequence continues at coordinate 27,553 of JAZHYW010006262.1, forward strand.
CTATGTCTATTGCAACCTTCTGCCATGATCGTTCGGGGAACTCAACCGGTTGCATTGGAGCAGTTGATGTCTTGGCTGACTTATCGGCTTCCTGACAAGTACTGCAGCTCTTGATGGCCGCCTCAACCTGGTTGTCCATTCCCGGCCACCAGAATCGTTGGCGAAGCCTTGCCTTAGTGCGTACGATTTCTGGGTGGCTTTCATACGCCGTAGCAATGAGCTGGGCCGACAGAGACGAGATAAAAACCAGCCTCTCTGCTCGTAGTAGGATGTAGTCTACCACTGAGAGTTCCTCTCGAATCCTGAAAAAACAGACTTTCTGGAAGGCTTCTGTGCGGAGGCCAAGAACTGCCTATTGAAAAATCCGGCTAAAACTTCCAGTGAAATTCGGTGGAAACGGGTTAATTTCCACTCATTTTCACCAGAAACCAGCGTAGTTTACCAGTTTTGTGGGAGAAAAATTACCGGCCGTCACTTTTAGATACCAGATTTCGGTGGACGTTTTACCGGAGCCACTTTCGGTTAGAATCCGGCAAAAACTTCCAGCGACATTCGGTGGAAACGGGTTAATTTCTACTCAATTTCACCAGAAACCAGCGTCGTTTACCAGTCTTTGGTGGAAATATTACTGGCAGTCACTTTCGCTGAAAGTTTTGCCCGAACCACTTCCGATTACCCGTCGCTGGAATCCTTCCGGAAGCCACTCGTTTTCCGGACACCGAACTTCACTGGAAACCGACGTAAGGGGAACGGCTAAAGGCAAGGAAGCCAAGACAAGCAGGGGGACTGAGTTTGGAATGGTGGCCGCCAATGCAGTGCATTCTCGTAAGTACGTGTTTTAGCTCTAGACGACGTTGCAATCCTGCAAGAAGTGCGTGCAGCGAACTGTTTTGACGATCCAAAAAGGTGAGCAGCGATTTCCGGCAACACTCTATTTGCGACAGGCAAAAGTCGGGGCCAGAGCAGGTACGAGACCACTCATGCGGCATTCTCGTGAGTGCGAGTTTTAGCTCGGGACGACGTTGCAATCCTCATGAAGTGCGTGCAGCGAACTGTTATGACGATCCGAAAAGGTGGGCACTTTCACCCGTTTTCAACCGAAACCAGTTTACCAGTCTTTGCTAGATTATTTGCCGGCAAACAAATTTCGCTGGAATTTCACCGGCATCGGGTTTCCAGATTTCGCTGAAATGTCACCGGAAGCCACTTTCGTTTACCAGACGACCCGGTTTTAATCTTACCCGAAGCGGGTGACTCACTTCCCTGTTTACCGAACTTCACTCGAAGCCGACGCGAGTTGAGGGAAAACCGAGACGAGCCGGGGACTGGGTGTGTAATTATGGCGCCTCGCACCAAGGACGAGTCCCCACGCACCGTTTCTCCCTCGCAATAGGTTCGTGTGGAAAATGCAATGGATCGCTTTGCTGACTTCTTTTTTTAAAAGAAAACCGGTTTCTTTGTCCGTCAACGAGCAATGGCCGGCCAGGAACGAATGCTCAGTGCTTGTTCTTGTGTACGACCTGTATCTTCCAAAGCAGCTGGGTGTGCAGATGAAAAGAAAATATTTTTCAGGAACCTGTTTCTTACGGCTCTTTGTCCGTCCGGCTTCAGAAGCATCCAGCGAGCGAAAAAGACTGTGCCCAAGATTTCTCAACGTCTGCGGATGTTCGTTTCGCGCGTTCGTGGTTTTCGCTAAGCGTGCTACTGACGCCTGGCGCACCCGCGGCGGCGGCATCAGGGACGACATCGTGTGTGTGCCCGGGATTTCTCAACGGCGGCGGATGTTCGTTCCGCGCGGTCGTGGTTTTCGCTAAGCGTGCGACCGACAGTATACGTGTGTGTGTCCGTCTGGTGTACCTGCGCGGTTTTATTAGTTGAACTACCGTACGTCTAGTAATTTACCCAGCGGCAATGTGAGTACCTTCAAAGATATCTTTTGCGACAAAGAACTCGGTTGTTCCTATTTGGTCTCATTGCTTTTGTCTACAGCTGGGCAAATTGTTTCACTGGTATCGACCATGTTAAATAAATACATAGAACCTTCAGGTCTATATGAACTAACCATTTTAATTGTTACCGAATCGTCCGGCATCTGGTAAACATACACCAACCACGGTTCCCAGGCTTCCTCCTAAATGCCTTCCGTTGACGACCAAAAAAAAAAACCACACGGTAAATTCCGGCCAATCTTCAACAATTTGCCAGAGTCTTCGCTGAACTTAACATCCTTTCGTGCGGTGAAACGGAATGTAAGAGAATGGTGCCTCGCGCTTGTGCAATAATAATTATATAATTACTTAGTACGTATTCGCTGCCCACATTCCTACATTATTGATGTTTGTTTGTTTTGTTTCTCCTGTGTTCAATGTGTCACGGTATTTTGTTGGCTGCCTTGTCCCACATACAAGCATCTTTGCTTTCGCGCGCCATCACGCACACGTGTATTTTTTCAAAGACAATAAAGATATTATTATTAATATTATCTGGTGATATTTTAGTAAATTTTGACTTTACTGGAAGTGAAAAGAGTCCCATAATCCAGTAAAATAGACTTTTACTGGAAGTAAGCTTCCGGTAAAAAATCTTTTTCAATAGGGTGGTGACGTAGGACTTCATTTGAGTTAGAACAGCATCACTCAGAACTGCTTGCTGGAATTGTTCCATGGTCACACACGTAGGTTCAACGAGGCAGAAGTCTTCTTCCTCAAAAACCAGCTCGCGGTCCTTGGTCGAGGCGGGCAGACGAGATAGAGCGTCCGCTACACTGTTCTGTGCACCTTTCTAGTACTCTACTGTGAAATTGTAGCACAGCAGTCTTGCACACCAGCGTGCGACCCTAAGCGGACGTCGTCCCAAACCACGTGAAGACAGAAGCGAAACCAGAGCTTGGTGGTCTGTTCGCAGAGTAAATGGGCGTCCCCAGAGGAACACATGCCAGTGTTCACACACCCAAATGCAGGCAAGTGCCTCTTTTTTAACAACAGCATACTTCCTTTCAGCAGGTGAAAGGGTGCGCGAAGCAAAAGCAATGGTGCGAAATGTCTGGCCCTGTCGCTGCTGGAGAACGGTCCCTAGTCCGCATTCAGATACATCCGTCGAGACTACAATTGAAAGAGCAGGGTCAAACATATGAAGCACCAGGTCAAAAGAAAGCAGGAGCTTGACCTTGGAAAAGCTGGCATCAACTTGTGAGGACCACACAAACGGTTGGCCCTTGCGAAGAAGAGCTCTCATTGGCTCCACGACTTCAGCTAGGTGAGGTACGAACTTCGATTAATAGTCCACGAGACCTAGAATGAAGCGAAGTTCTGCAGCCTTGGTTGGAACAGGCGTGTTCACGATTGAATCTACCTCTTCTGGGAGAGGCGAAATGCCTTGGGCAGTCACCTTGTGACCTAAAAATGTCAACTCTGTGACATTGAAAACACATTTGTGATTCAGTTTAAGGCCTGCGCCCTTGATGCGTTGCAGGACTTTGGCCAGGTTCCGCAAATGTTCTTCTCACGACTTGCCGAAGACAATAAAATGGTCAATATAAAAGAGGACACAAGGACAGCCATGAAGAATCTGCGACATCAGGCGTTGGAACGCTGCTGGCGCTGAGGCCCACCCAAAACGAACTCTTTTGAAACGGAACAAGCCGTCGTGGGTGATGAAGGCTGTTAAGTCTCTTATGTCTTCGTGCAGTTGGACCTGGTGGTAAGCTGAAGCTAGTTCAATTTTTGAAAAATCGGTGGCTCCCACCAGTGCATGAAGCAGCTCTTCCATGTGTTGTTGGGTTCGCGAAGGTCTACACAAAGCCTAATGCTCGTATCTCTCTTCTGGATAACAACAATGGGAGAAACTCACCCCAACGCTTCGATGCGTGCAATGATGTCAAGGCTTTCCAGTCGCTGAAGCTCAGCTGACACCCTAGGTCGCAAAAATAAAGACAGGCGACAAAGCTTTGATGCTACGTGCCTAACCGCCGAGCGCTTCTTGACTTTATGAACAAAGCCTTTGGCAAGGCCTAAGTCTTAATTGAAAAGAGTCTTGAAGTGTACAAGAGCCCAAGGCAGTGGCGGAAGAGCGACAGCATTGGAGATCTGTTCCTCAGGAACTAAGGAAGCTTGAAGGCTTTGCATAGTGGACCCTTCAATGCGTAAGTTCAGAGCCTTGATACCATCAATACCAATGAGCGAAGTTCCGTGCTCCACAACGTAGAAGAGAAGTTTGCTCTTGTGTCCTTGAAAGGAGACGTCGGAGAAGGATCAACCTCGAACTGGAATGCGCCTTTTCGAGAAGTCTAGCAGGGCGACACGATGAACAGGCAGAAGAGCTGGACCCGGAAAGTGTTCGTTGAATACTCGTTTCGACAAATGAACACCGATGACCCAGAGTCAACTAGAAGTTGCAAGTTAACCTGCCCGACGTGAACATCGATATGATTTCCGCAGGTTGTAGTACGCTGAAGCACAAGGACCTGAACGGCGTCATCTTCCGACGAGTTGTCGACCAATACCTCGTGAACGGTCGACTGCGAGCGCTTCTGGTTGCACACTTGCTTGAAATGACCAATGCGACCACAAAGGAAACAGCGTTGTCCCTGTGCTGGACAACGAGTCCATGACGCGCGATGCCGACGAGAGCCGCAACGGACGCAGTGCGGCGACTGCGCGCGTGGTGCTGAAGGCGAGCGACGGCGGTCGCGGTTGTCACGAGATAAGGGGCGGTTCCCTTGAGCAGCGCGTGACGTGGTAGCGCTCCGGGAACATGCGGCTGATGACTTCGCGTAGCGTGCCGTGAGCAGGAAGGCTGTGAAGGCGCCTCAGTATACTTGCTAGGACGCGCCGACAATGGTTGTACGGACGTGGGAAATTCTTTCATTTGTTCGGCCGCTTGTTCTTGTTGAAGGGCTATCTGGACTGCGGTGGAAAACGGTAGCGACGAACCTTGCAGCAACAGACGTTCACGAACGCGGTTAGAAGACACGCCGGTCATGAATTGGTCTCGTAGGGCCTCTTCTTGTGACGCCAAGCAACACGGCGTTGCGAGCTCACGTAGCGCGGCAAGAAAGTCATGAACAGACTCGCCTAGAGATTGGAAACTCCGGTGGAAGTGGTGTCGCTCGATGGCCAGGTTGCTGGTTGTAGTGAATTTCCCATAAAGCATCACGCGGGGAGGGGGAGGAGGAAGGAGGACAAAGAAGAGGACGAGGGGCAGGGGAGGAGGAGGGTGAGGAGGAGGAGGAGGGGAGGGGAGGAGGACGAGTTGGAGGAGGACGAGTCGAGGAGGAGGTAGAGGGGGAAGTAGGAGGAAGGGGAAGAGAAGGAAAGAGAGGAGTAGTAGGGGTAAGGAGCAGCAGAGGAGGGAGGGGAAAAGAAAGGACGAGGAAAGCAGGAAAGGAGCTTGAAGGATTAGGGGAGGAGGAGGAAGGAGACCGCGGAGTGAGGACCTGTACGACAGATGCAGCTGCCAGCCCTTCCTGAAAAGTGGGAGCAGCTGGTGCACTCCCTCCACAAGAACGGAGAGGCTGCTGACCAGAAGGTGCAGGGCAGTTAGCACTCTGGCTGGAGTGGTCGGGAGACCGACCTGGTGAAAGTGCATGCCTAGGAAGTTGAATCTTCAGCTTGAGCGCAGGGTACTGCAGTGGCTTCCTATTGACTGGAAAAGACGTCCGAGTTGCCACTGCCACTTTCAATAGTGCAGGCCCCCTGCATCACCTCCGCAATGCAGCCTTTTGTCAAGATCACAGAGCGACGTCGTGCCTCTGGATAAGAAAGATTTCCTTTTTCTTTAAAGGTAAGAATGGCATTTTCATCTTTCCATGTCCTACAAGAGCGGGAATATGCAGTTTACACAGTTGGCGTCGTTAGAGCACGTATCTGTTTCTTTGTCAGTCTGACCGCACTTTGCACAAGTGGCTTTGCCGCGGCAGTTCAGGAATCCATGTCCAAATTTCCTACAGTTAAATCTCCTACTATAGATTGGGCACATAGAGTCGAACCCCAAGCAGCACGGATTTTCGCCAAGCATTGGTTAATGGCTGGCGATGGCCTTTTGGTCAATGGTCAAAGAGTGGCCATTTACCGCCCAATGCTTGGCCGATGGCTTATGGCCAGTGGCCATTGGCCAATGGCGAAAGAAGGGCCAGTCATCGGCCAGTGGCTGGCCACTGGCCAGAAGGACCATTGCCAGCCATTGGCCAATGATTGGCCAACTCTGTGCTGCTTGGGACTCTACAGTGAAGGTACTCAGCCTTCAAAGCCTTGGGCAGTGCAGTAGATAGAAATGTAAGAACTATATGAATTTTTTTCGTCAAGTCTTATGGAGGTACGCCTTGCAGCTACGACGCCTTCGTCGGAAAGGCCCTCATATCTGTTACTGCCTGAGGAGCCAAGGAGGTCATCCTTAGAAATAACCCCATGGATTGTATTTAGGGTGCGGTGAGGTATAACTGGGTAATTGTGGTCAGATATGAAACTTAACGCAAGAAGTGCAGCACTTTACCGGTTTGATTCAGTTTCGTCAAGTAGATCGCCAGACGGCATTTTCTTTGCCTTGAATTTCTCCCGACAGTAGATTCGAGTACCTTTGCTACAAGAAAAGCAGAAAGCTTAGAGATTTGTTTTTCACTTTCAGACAGCAGAACCAAAAACAATGTGAACCTAGCAGGATTAAATGGCGTGTTTAGTTTGACTGGAACTTCGGTGCGAACCCTTTTCGGGGACCGATCGATGAAGTTTTAGTGCGAGAACCCATAACGTGGGAAGATAATTCAAAGCACGGGCGCACCGCCAACCACGGAGCCCAACAAGGGGGTAGGTAATGTGCCATAGCAAGAAAGGCTTCGCTGACAGAATTACTCTACCGCTGCTTCCCGGGCACTATACCCAAGTGAGGTTGCAGACTCTGGACCTGTTTCCACCTAAGGTTTGCCTTGGCTGCCTAAGATGTTGAAAAGGGAGGAAGAGAGTGTATAAGAAGAGAGAAAGAGGTGAAAGTGAAAGTGAAAGAAGGAAGAAGACGGTAGAAGAGGCGACTGACTTAATCATCCTGATTGGGCCAAGCCATGACAACGGTGTACAAGAAGCCGGGCCGAAATGGTATTTTGCCTTGCCCGAGGGTGCCGAAGTGTCCGAACATACCCCGGGCTCAGCTCAACCACCCGGATTCCCTTTTCCCCGGACACAGGTTAAGCTACACACAGCCAGAGTGGGTGGGTGAGCCCACATGGCTCGGGGTTTGTGCTTACGGCACTAATCAAGCTCTTACTAAAAGCAGGTTCCCCCTGCGTGCGGGTTAGGTGGTCCCGTTTCTGGGGTCCGTGGTGACGCCACTCACCATGCACAATACACCTGAAGAGTAGGCGCCCCCTGCGGGAAAACACGTTTTAGAAAATGGACACGTTTTATCAAAGCTCGGTTTAGAAAATATAAGGCATCAGTTCTGACAAACGCTATTTATCGAGAGAGAACGCTGTTTCGAGCAAAACCTCTTGAAACACTACTTCGCGCTTGAATCACTAGGCCGTTCGTTAACCCACCCGCCACCCCGCTTTGAAGCCGCTTTGCGGCGACAGGCTGCGAAGACTCATTACAAAAATGTTAACCCACCTGACCCAACCCTACAAGCTTTGCGGCGGCCGAACTCGTTAAAAGGAGGCTGATAGCCATTTTCTCTAAACTGGGTTTTCTTATTAAGGGATTCAATAAACGAAGGTCGGTATAACGGCGTTAACTAAGACGAGCTTCTCTAAACCACATGCCTCCGCACGCCGGTACGATGCTCATCCAGATCGAAACAGCAAAATACCCCCACCTCACGCCCGAACGACTTCCTCGAACGACTTAGTTTAAGAGGAGAAAGACATCAAGGGTCCATCGAAAGACGATTGAAACACAAAAGACAACAAATGAAACGGGAAACCTGCTGTTTCTAGAAAACGCGCAGAGGCGCACACAAATTTACTTCAAGCAGCGTAAAGGGCTCTGGGCGACTGGCGTCCCGGTGACCGGCGCCGCAGTCCAGCGCTCGTGGCGGCTTCGTATCTTCGCGCCTACATATTTAGCCAGTGCGGAAACAACGCGCCGAAAGCCGTCACCTCTTTGTTCTTCTATTTTCACGTTTATGTTTGCTTTTACTTTCTTCAGGAATATCGCTTAGCAGCGAAAAAAGACAAACACACACACACAACTGAGCGCGCGCACACACGGAAAATTACTACTTCCTTAGCCTCTAGGCAACCGTGCTCTCGGCCATAGTCAGATATACTTCGTTTCTCACGTTACGATGTACCGCGATGGCAACTACGAGCTACGAAAGCCAATCTGTAGTTCGCAGCATGTCTCGTGACCTCGCGCTTTCTTCGTCCTCCGCCCAACTTGAAGGGTAGGTGACGCTTTCCGAGCTAAGAATTGGCTCCGGTGGTTCGTAGCATCCATTCCAGTCTATCGTAAGGAGAAATCAGGTGGACAATTGTACTCCTCCACGCCCACTCGCCGACGCTGATTCGTGCTGTAAATAGAGGTAAAATGTGTTGCATTATTATTAAGGTGCAAGCCTTACTTGTCCCATTGAGCGAAAAAGCGGGGTCATTGTGCACGAAATATGGCCATAGGAATACGCCATCAAGCACGCGCCTCTCAATCGCATACTCAAGGAAGACACCATCCTTGGCGGTGTTTTTGCGGTCGTCGTAGAGATCGTCGTAGAGATCGTCGTAGAGGTCTTCCTAGACGCCGGGCTCTAGGCGTCGTCCTCGATGTCGTCCTAGACGTCGTCCTTAAGGTCGTCTTAGAGGTTGACCTAGAAGTCGTACCACACGTCGTCCTCGACATCATCCTAGGCGTCGTCCTTGAGGTCGTTCGAGAGGTAGTCCTCGGCGTCGTTTGAGACGCCGTCTTTGACGTCGTCCTCGATGTCGCCCTTGACGTCGTCCTCAATGTCGGCCTAAAGGACGTCCTAGAGGTGCTTCAAGCGCTGTGCTTTTGGCCACAAGCGGGACGACTGCGTCCGCTCAAACGCCCGAGCCGCGGGACGAGGGGTCAACGACGACTATGCCGACAACCGGATGGACGATGAAGAAGCGGAGAAGGCAATGGCACCATCGGCAGCCCCGAGTACTGACGTGAGGAATGACGCCCCTGGCACCGTCCCCGCGGAAGATAGCACCTCGCCGTTGAAGCTGCCGGCTACCGCGGCTCCTGCCACACCACCGGCAGTCGAGCGCCGGTCGGAGGCCACACAAGCGGGCGACGTAGTTGGCTAAGCCCCGGCTCCTGCCGAGGTCTCCCCCGAGCAAGAAATGGACGTTGAAGTCAGCTCAGCGAAGCGGCAGCTCGAAGATGCCACGGACACGAACGCTGAGGAACTTCGACTGCGCCAACGGGAGCGCAAACGGAAGATGGTCGCCTGCTGGAAGGGCGCGGAGGGCACGCAGCGGTCTGCGGCATCGATGGAACGCGACAAACTGTCGCAGTGACCTGGCATGCTAGTGGACTGCTCCGTGCGACACCGGCCGGTGTTGGTAAGCACCGTTTCGGTTTGGTCTGGCCCTCGCTAACCCATGGTCTCCTTAGAACATCCTGTTCGATTTGCCACCCTCAACGTTCGAGGGCTAATGAACCGCAGAGGCAGAGGCAACTCTATCGCCTAGCCATCAAACAGGAGCTCGAAATCATTGCGGTGCAGGAGACTAAGGTCGAGATTGAGGACCAGACCGAATATGGTGCGTCACTTCACGGCGCGTTAACAGCGTGTGCATTAGTCACGCGGTTGGGTCGTCGGCGGGCTGTTTGCTGCTAGTGCGCCAAAGTTTCGGTGCGAGCACCGAGGAGGTAATGACGTGCACTTCGGGGCATTTTGTCGTATGCGAATTCTGTTTTTCGTCTTACGAATGAAAGGTCATTTGTGTTCATTCTCCCAATAGGGCTGAAGAGCGGCGGGTGTTTTTCGATTTTTTGCATGAGCACTGTAACAGTGAACGCCTTATTTTTCTCGGCGATTTTAACTGTGTCTGCTCCTCGGGTGATAAGTTGAGCTCGACGCCCTGTCGCGATTTAAGCACCGAGAGCTTTTGTAATTTATGTAATGAGTCCGGCCTAGATGACGTTGGGGAATGTCTGAAGAACAGCCGTGACGTCCAGTACACCCATTTTCAAGGGTCCAGTCAACCCCGTTTAGATCGGGCGTACGTCTCGTTAGATTTGATTCCTTTATGTTCTGGATATCGCGTGCACCATGTTTCTTTTAGTAATTATTGTTTAGTTTTCGTAAGGGTAGTAAGAGTGAAAATATAAGTATTTTTTTTAGGATTTGTGGAAAATGAACGCGACACTTTTTGAGGAGGATGTTTTTACTGCCCAGGTGCAGGCCGTGATCGAAAACATAGTGAACGGGGAACAGTTAGAGTATGGCGCGCGATGAGAGCTTGCTAAGCAAGCAATAAAAATGATAGCGTTCGAGCGGCCAAGTGCAATTAAACGTGATTAAAAAAAAAAACAATGAGATGTTTTTGTACAATAATTTGCAGACGCTTCTTAAGGAAGAGTGCAAAATGCCAGTAGTCCTTGAATACCCCATTCAAGGACTACATTCCATCTTTAAAAGATACTCTGGAAGCTTTAGGTAGGGAGGGATATCGCGGGGCATTTGTGAAAGCGAGGGCAGAAAGATAGGCAACGGGCGAAGTGCCAACTAAACTCTAACTGAGCCTCGAGAAAAGCTATGGTTGGCGTAACGAGATAACGGAGATAGATAGAGGCGGAAGAGTGACGAGCGATAAAGAAGAAATTGAATCTGCGTTTTTCGAGTATTATAGTAGAGTATTTGCATCGTGTCCCGTTAATGTCGAGCTTTTTTAAGAGGAATTTTTGTGCTTCATGCCTCGCCCAAATGATGCAGTGAAAGAGGTGTTAGAATCCGCCATCACCGTTAGAAGAGGTAATTGTTGCAATAGACGCCGGAAACCCGGGAAAGTCCCCAGGTCCGGACGGCCTAAGCGCCGATTTTTATATGGCTCTGAAACGAGAACTCGGCTGATTGTTACCCCACGTGTTTAACGAAGCTTACGCAGTCTTAGGTAGTAACGCGTTATTAGTAACGCGTTACTGTAACTTCGTTACTTTTTGGTAACTTGTAACTGTAACGAGTTACTTTTTAAAAATGTAACTTGTAACTGTAACGAGTTACTTTTTTCTGAGGTAACGATGAAAGTAACGACGTTACTTTTGTCGTTACTTTTCAGCTTTTTATGAATAATATATCACTGAACGCGTACTATTTAGCTACATCGTGCACTTTCAAAATCGTCTGTTCCAACATTTCGAGTGTCGAATTGGCCTTGCACAAACTTGTGAATACGTTCTTTGTTCCGAGTCACGACCAGAATATAGCCACGTGTAGATTTGATACAAAAAACCTAGTTATCTTTACGCACACGCTTGTACTTTGTGACTGAACACTTACATCTTAGTGTTTTGAAGCACTATATATGCTGTGGGGTGTTTTTTTCTGTGCAAACGCTTTTTAATTGGGTGAATCAACCGTGAAACAACAATACACACGGAGGGCACTGCGCATGTTTCGCATTTTGATTTGCGCCACTACTCTGGCGTGGAAACTTTCAAACACTAATTTCGAGAAGCAACTGCTCTAAGTTACAATATGAAGTCAAAAGCGTACTTTTTTCATTCTAAGCAATAAAATTTGTAAGGGGCGTTTTCTAGTTTTTCTAATTTTTTGTGTTATAAAAAGTAACTGAAAAGTAACGTCGTTACTTTTTAAAAGTAACTGTAACTGTAACGAGTTACATTTTATGTTGCGGTAACTGTAACGGTAACTTCGCTACTTTTTCTGAAAGTAACTGTAACTGTAACGAATTACTTTTTAAAAGTAACTTACCCAAGACTGAGCTTATGTTTTGAAGATTTGACCGCCTTCCTTTACGTTGTCCAGTACGGTGTTAATCCTCAAAACAGAAGAAGCTGTTAAGTTACGGCAAATCACGGCGTATCTGCACGATTAGATTGACAAATGTCAATTCTGAATTTTTAACGAAGGTGTTGGCAAGGGCGCTGCAATCAGTAAAAGCAGAGGTAGTGGGTCCGAATCAAACATGCGGCATAAAAAGCAGGATGATAAATTTTCACCAATATTTATAAAGCGCGTAGTGTTTTTGAGTGTTGCGATGTAATGCGTACTTGCGTCCCAATGCTCCAGGTTGACCTGGAAAATGTCTTTGATCGCGTACCCCACGAACGTATTTTAAGCCTTTTGGAATATGTGAACGTCGGAGCTGTTGTTCGCAAAGGTTTCCGCATGGCGTACACCGGTTGCTCGACTAGACTTATCGTCAACAAGTCGGTTGGAAAGCGTATAAGAGTAAATCGATCTGTCCGCCAAGGGCGTCCTTTGTCACTCTTCTTTTCTGTATTTATATAGAATCTCTTTGCGTTAGAGTCATCAGGAGTAGTTTAATCCATGGTTTTAAGCTTCACGCCGCCGAGGTTAGGGTGTTAGCGTATGCGGTCGACATTGCTGTGTTTTGCCCTCGAGATTATTGCCGAAGTCGTCAACAGGCTTAAACGATTTTGTGAGGTTAGTGGCAGCTCCGTTAACTGGGAAAAGTGCTTGGGATTTTGGCACGGTGAGTGGAGTACCACTCTGAGTTTTGTTTCGAACATGCCGTGGGTTACCACACCAACAAACTATTTAGGATTCCCACTAGACAACTACCGTGACAGTGAACCGTACTGGCGAGGGCAGACGGCGGAGCTTCGCGAATTAGTAGACAACAAGAAGGGGGAATGATTTATCGATTTTTGCGCATGCGACAGTTTGCAATTTATTTTTTGTTGGCAAACTGTAGTACGTGCTACAAGTTTTGCATTGTTCGCAGGTAAATGTGCAAAAACTGCATTGTGAGTTTGCGGTGTTTATTTGGGGCTCCACTTGGGAGCGATCCAGTAGGACCAATCTTTTCCGGCGAGTGCGGATGGGGGGCTTAGTTTGTCGTATTTGTTTTTGCGCCAGATCGTAAATCGTTTTATTTATTCGAAGGACGTTCAGGACCCTTTTTTCGCACTGTTTGTTCAAGAGAGACTTCCGAGCAGGTTGCCCGAGTTGATGGTTTCCACAGCTGTGTTTGCCACGTGGCATTCATGGCCATCTTAAAGAAAGGGTTGAGTCATGTAAATTTGTTTTCGGTGCGTTTTTCAGCTGAGTATTTCATCGAAGTATCTCGAAAACAATTGAATAAGGATGTGTGTGATGATGTTTTTCCTGTACCTTTACACATATGCTTATACCGTGCGGGCCCAGGGTAGGACGTTTTAACCCATGTTAACAAGATGACATTGCCCGCAGGCATCACGACTTTTTTCTTTAAATTACATTCGGGTACTTTGCCCGTCAAGTCGTGGTTGGACGAGAAAGGGCTTTTCGTACCGTGAGGGGTTCCCTGTGTTTTATGCAAGGAGCCCGAGACGATCAAACACGTGTTCCTTGAGTGTGGGGATGGGGTCTTCTTCTGGGACGTCCTCTAACGCACCTTGCAGAAGCGCCTCCTCTAGACGCGCACGGTATACGTTTTCTATCGGTTAAAAATGAAGAGGGCTTCCCGTTTGACTTGGTTAGGTTGCTGACGCTGCAAGGTATCTGTAAGTCCCGAATGGCTGTGCGTTATGCCGAAAGTGATCCGCGAGAGGCGCGGGAGTATTTCCCAAGAGTGTTTCTTTGTATGTTGAAGTACACAAGGCAAATTAGTGTGTGCCTCAGTGCCTTCCGCGCCTCGGAGCCGTGCTGACTATGAAACTTTATTAATTCCCATGTCACCAGCCCTCGTGGACTGCGCTCCTACTGCTGTCGTTCTTGTATTATTTCCGTATTTGTTATTGTGTTTCTAACGTGCATGTACGGCAATAAAGGAAGAAAAATTAATCGGTGCCCGAGTCGGCTAGCGCGTCTCAGCTGGGAGCGTGGAGTAAAAGCTTGCGCTGGGATTCTCCAGGGTTCGATCCCCACCATCCCCGCACGTGTATCGATGTGGATGAGTTTCGCACCGGCACGCGGTCGTGTAATCACTACTGCGTGATGCACGTTAAAAACTCCAGGTTAGCGGTTGTAATGCACTAGCTCATATTTTTTTTTAATCTACAGCTCAGAGACCGGTTTCCCATTGAGCCGTACCAACATTAAGGCTGTATAAACATACAAAGCAAGACAATTTTCGCACTTTAGACTTTCTCCACCTTGTTACTCGGTCTCTTATGTTAAATGAAGTTGGTGCTAGCTGTCAAAAACCTGCGAAATTCCAGAACCTACCTTTAACAGCGGCGCAGATGAAGCTGAGGGCTGTGACGCATTCCAACGTATAGAACATCGTAATTCTAAAAGTGAAAGGCTAGCAAGTGAATGACTTATATAGGCGAGCGACCGAATAAGTTCTGCCTTGAGTCGTTGCTGATGCTCGAGACATTGCCGATGCTTGTGACATTGCTGAATGATGGCTGTCAGCTGGCTTAGCCTTGCCGCTATGACGCTTATTTCAAAGTGTCAACGGATTGAGTTGTCGATCGTGTTAGGTTTGTTCAAGGACTGAGAACGGGTTACGGACAGCTGCCAGGAAACCGAGTTTTTGCGCAACATTGTCTTTATTTATTTCTAACCACGGACCATCGCGTGTTTCTGGGTTTGTATATTATATTTTGTTTTGAAGGTTCCATTCTCCGGGCGGTAATTCGTGTCCCTCCGTAATGCGCCTAAAAATGAAAGGCATTTGCAATTACAATTATCTGTAATGCCGAAATAGAGTGCGGCTCTTGAAAAGGAGGAGGAGAGGGTACGGAGAGGAGGATAAGCCCCTCTTCCTCCAAACCCTCTCCTCCTCTCTCTTTGTCCCTCCTCCTCCTCCTCTCATCCTCCTGCTCTCCTACTCCTTTCCTCCTACCTCTCCTCCTCTCCCTCCCTCCCTTCTCCCTCGTGACGTCGCGAGTGACGTCACGAGTGACGTCACTTGTGAAGTCCTCGTGAAGGTCACGCGAAGTTCGTGACAATCACGTGACCTTCACTGAGAAGGTCGTCAACTTCGTCGCGACCTTCACGTGTGACCTTCGTGATCCTCATGACGTCAATCGTGACACTCATGACGTCACACGTGACGTCACGTGTGACGTCATTATGGGATACGTCCCATAATGCAACGCGCGGTTACGCCGACGACACTCAAGCCTGAAAGGGCCGCCTAAGAGCTGCGCTCTAAAAGATGGCTCAGACACCACTACGGGGACGACTCGCAATCTATCCATAAAAGACTACCAGGCAAGTAAATGCGTGCAGACTCGTTGTTAATAGCGGAAAAGAAGTAATCACCGTGCCAATATTTGCACGGTGATCTTTTTTTTTTGCTGCTATTTATTCATGTTTAGTGATGCAAACCTTCAAAGACGATGATTTTCTGGAACAACCAATATACGGGGAGCTGTGATTTGATGGAATATTAAAGCTCCAGTTTACTTAGCTTTACACAATGATTTGTGTTTTATATACAACTTGGTTCGACATGTAAGAAGTGGTATTCTTTTTGTATCGAGTTCTAAAATTCATCAAATGCGCCCAGCAGTTGTTGTGAATGGTCTCTATCATTTAAAGACCGCGCAACGTAGGGATGTGGAGACTGTTTAGTGAGGTCCTTCATGAAAGAAGAAAACTATGAACGTGCTTAGTAAATATAAAGCAATATTGGCTCGAATAAAACAAAAATAGGGACACATAAAACTTAATATTAGTGTATATTAGGGTGAATATGTGTCACCAACGAAAACAAAAAGGTCACAGTACGTCCTGAAACAGTGGTAGAAAGGCGACTCACTGGATGCAGTCAGAGACGGCTACTTTTGTAGAGGCTTTGCAAATGAAAACATTTCAATACAATAACATAAGTTCCCAGATTGAGCCGGAGCGTTCTAGAAGATCAGCGAAAAATAAACGGACAGCCAGGCTCGTGGCGTTCAGACCTCTCACCTTGAGAGGTGAAGTCATGTAATTGGTCGCTCTTTACTTTTGAGCCTTTCTCGCTAGTGTGAGCTCCATCTCAGACACTCACGCGGCAGTAGTGTTTACAGTCTTGTTGTAAAATATAAAAAGTGACTTGTGTCCATGCGCGCTTATTGAAATTGTGAAACAAAAAACGACTCGCAACTTGTGTCTAGAGGTAGAGTTATTTATATTTAATACGAACACAAACCTCTCAAACCTGGGTGATGCTTGAAGCCGTGCTTCAACTAAAGCGATCCGGAACGTTTTGGAGCTGGTGATTCCTTCCTCAGCCGCCTTGTTTTAATAGTGATTATACAAAATTAATTTCATTTTACCAATAACCACAGACAATATGAAGTAGAACGAAACAAAAAAGTCCTGAATGTACGTAGTCTTAAGCTGGTGACTTTTCTCCCTGCTCATCGCTTGCAAATATGCGCGCGCTCTCGGCTAAATTTGTTTCAACGTTGCGTATTGTTGCGACCTTTGGAAGCTGCGTAGGCAAGTAACAAAGGACAATTTAATAATATACTTTTTCGAAAATCTATGAATCAACACTGGTGGTGGCCATATTTTGGGCGCCGCTTTGTGCGCGAAGCATGTGATTGGGCTCCACCTTTCGCCGAGCGCTGACGCAATACTTGTGTCCAATGCATGCTTCACAGATGACGCCCAACATAAAAAGAGCCACGGATAATCGACGCAGAAGCTTTTGGACGTTTTATCGATTTATTTTCAGCCATCTGTTTAGGAATATGTATTGCTCTTTCTTGGAGACAGAGCTTGCTGTCACGACTGTAGCTTAGCGATGTTCTCAGCAATCCAGACAGTGTAGGCCGACACCCTGGTGTAGATAACCGGAACCTTGCCACAGCGCTGGCCGTACGAAACCACGCCGACGAGGATGGATGAACCGCTTTCCTTCTGCACGGCTGGACCGCCGGTGTCACCCTATATACGAACGCGACATCGGTGCTTTGCCTGCATTGTACTCACACAAGGTAATGACAAACTAAATTATACCAACTAGATTGCTGGCTTATATGAACTCATGCCATCCCCCTGTAGTTTTAACTATGTTATTATTTTTTTAGATAAAAAAGAGCAAAACTTTTGCCAGT